>PVJO010001542.1:0-169507 GCA_004026905.1 Hystrix cristata
GATTTGGTTTGTTTATAAACCACTTGAGATATTAACCAAAAATGTACTGAATAGACAGAATCAGACGGAGTGCTGCTGAGTTGTAACCGGGGCTGAAGAATCACACGGAGTCAACAGAACACCAGGCTGGGGTTTGCACATCTGCTTTGCATCCTGGCTTTACCCCTAACTCCATGAGTGACCTTGGCCAAGTCACTTCTGCTTTCTGGGCCACATTTTCTTACCCTCAAAATGAGTGGGCTGGATGAGTGGGCCAGGAAAGTTTCTTCCGGCTCCTAGTGCTTCCAGGAGCCCGCTGAACCTGACAGTTCCAGTGAGAGTCTTGACACTCGACATGGCCCACAAGCAGCACGGGGTGATTCTTAATGTCCACGGCAGCTGACTTCTCCCATCTTAAGGGAGCCGGACAGGAGGATGGGAAATGATGGGTCCAGACTCATCCTCAGTCTGGGAGAAGCACCTCACAGTGCTGACACCCTGCTGACCCCTGTTCAAGTCGTGTCCCCATCACACCCAAAGCCCTGCCTGTCCCACTGGAGAGAAGAGTGGAAATCATTTTGCTTAAAGCAGAGCTGAAGAAATAAATATTCGGGCAGCAATAGCTCATTATTTTTGAGGACTCCGGAATGAAAGTGCATGGTGGAAAAACAACACAACAAGCGCTAGCATTTCCATTCTGAATAGACAATATATGCCAGGAGCTCTGAAATAAAGATAGTGCGATTCGTTTATTATTCCTTCTCTTTAAAACCTGCATTAATTCTGATTTCTATTTAAATAAGAATGATTAAATTTTATCAGCTGAGATGGAAATATTGTGATAAACACTGGCTCGTGGCCAAACTAATCTCCCAAGCCCACAGCTTAGGGCCATTGTCTTTTATAGATATTTGAATGGCAGTGGGCTTTTATCAGTATTTCTAAAGGCACTCATTTAATTATGTGGTTGTAAGGATTTTCAAAACCCAAAAGAATACCATCAATACATATTCATTTCTTGGATTAATTCAACATTAACATCAGAAAATATTGTTATTTAAAGCATGCTTTTACTTGTTTTAGCTTTCTCAAAAAAAATAAATAAATCAGCATCCAATTTTGATCACAATAGTGTCTTTTAAATTTTCTGTTTAACTGAAATTATGAAAATGCACAGGGAAATGAGGCTGGAATTTAGAATTATGGGGGACTGAGTGGGGACTCGGGAACTGTCCACAAGTCTTTAACAAAGTACACTTCACATAGGTGGGACCATTGCGGGAAAGAAAATCTCTGAACTAGAAAGTTTCTATACATATGCAAATCTTGTCAGTCAAACACAAGACTATTTAAAAGCTGCAGGATGGAAATGTTCAGGGAGGGGCACCCTTGGGTCTTGCTGCACCAAATACCCATACCTGAAAACTCCAGTGATCTCGATGTGATGACTGCAGGGAATATGACGTTTCTTCAAGAATTGGTAAAAGATACAAAAACATATCTGATGCACTCAACACGAATAATTGTTTCTCAAGAGAAGATCTTTATTTTTTAACCTTATGGGGAATCACTATCTTAAGCTCGGAATTTTTCTTGAATCTGGTTAACTGAATGGGACGGGCCCATTCCCTGGAACAGAAACCCATCCAAACTCTGCAACTCCAGATTTCTTGTTTGTCTTTCCATTTGATCAAACTGCCAGGCAGTTCTCTTTGTGCTGATAATTTGAGAGGCTAGGGTGCAGATGGGAATGTGATCCAGAAGGGAAGAGAGAGAAGGAAAATGAAAGATGAACAACGTATCACCTTTGTTAAGGATGATTTATTCTTAGAGTGACCGGTTGTCCTTGTTAGCTTAGGCTAAAAGGGAAGGGACTACCAGTGCCAAAATCAAGGCCATCTCTGGGCAAACAGGGATGATAGGTTACCCTGCACTTTTTTTATATTTGACCCAGGTTTCTAGGTCAGGCCTTCTAGAGGCTCCTATAACTGAGAAGGGAAACATTCAGATTTGCTTGACAATTACTGAGAGGCACGATGTGTTGCAACACGAAAGTTATCTAAAATTCAAGGAGAATGTTATGTTATAGCATCGTGGAGGTTAAGGGGGTTTTAAAAGCATTTCCTTCAGAGCGTGCTCAGTGGAACACTAGTTCTACAGGATGATATCCAATTTTATGTGAAAAATGGTTTAGAGGTCAAACAAGTTGATGCTAGTTAAAATGTTCCTTTATTACAAGACTTCTCAGAGCCTCTAATAAGCTAATTTACATTGTTAATTAATAGTACACACTGTTAAACATATCGGACCTCAGAACATTTTTTTTCCCCCAAGGAGTGTCTTATGATACTAATGCTTGGGAGATGCTACTTAAGGACAAACTGCTCTAGGCTGAATTATTCATTTTAAAGCTTTTGAGAAATAAGACACAGGTGTAGTTAGTTACAGGCAAGAGTGGCGTCATCGCAGTTTCTCAGACTTTAATGAACTTTACAGTCACCTGGGTATCCTGTAAACCGATTCCATAGGTCTGGCAGAAGCTTGAGATTCTGCATTTCTAACAAGCATAGGTGACGTCGGTGCCACCAGTTCGTGCCCTGGCTTTTCCTAAGGAAGCAAGAAACTAGGATATCAGTCTCTTGACCTTGTCCTTGACTCTCACAGAGAACTAAATGATGGTGCGCTGTCAAAGCAGCATCCCTGCATTCCTCTGGGTCCATTTGCTGTTGCCCTCTGCAGGCCTTCAAAGCAAGTCCCTATAGTGAAGGAAGCTCACATGAAGACTAAGGAAGTGCCGGGTGTGGTGGTGCTCGCCTGTAACCCCGGCTACTTAGGAGGCACATTTGATCCCAGTCTGGGCAATTTAGCAATTTAGCAAGACCCTCTCTAAAAATTAAAGTTTGAAAAAAAGAGTTCTGGGGATTTAACTCAGTGGTAAATCTAGTATGCACAGGGCCTCGAGTTCAATTCTCAGTACAGAAAACAAAAACAACAAAACAAACAAAAAAAAAGTTTAAGTATTTCCTAGCTTCTCATATCATTTTTCTTTTTTGCTATATTATAAATTAGAGACATAATGAAGATTTTGACCAAAGCAATGTGTTCCAAATCTCTGTATAGAAATTTAATCATTCAAAACAATTTTTGACTACATTTAATTGATAAAGGCCACTTTCCATGGCTAGTCTCATGTATTTTCTAAGTGTGAAAAAAAAATGTAGCTAACTAAACTTTGCTTAATAATTGTGCAACTGTCTGTCACCATAATATGAATAGACAATGGCCACCAGATGTTCGCCCAGTGTGATGAGTCCACTTGACAAGGAGAACATGCTTGTCCCAATGCTCTGAGAGCTGTTCCAGCAGCCTGTGTATCATCCTGCTGGAGTCTGTCTCTGTTGACACTACTGGGAAAAATCTGTTCATTGAAACTGTTTCCCTGTAACAACTAGGTACTTGGTCCACTGAAAGTGGGGGAGAGATGGATAAAGACAAACAGCCCCAAGATGAAGAAAAATGATCTGCTTGTTGACTCAGCCTCTCACCTCCCAACAAATACTTGTGGCCAAATTGGAAAGATAGACAACGTCTATGTTTCCACAACACTAAAACCAACCAAAAATAAGCAAAGTTGCAATCAAACAAGCTGAATGGAAAATGAGTAGACTGTTTTTCTTGCTTCCAGGCCAGCCTTGGCCTCCAAACAGACTGAGTTCCAAGGTCAGCCACAGGGTGTCTGACAGGCACCCCACAGATCTCAGCAGAAAGGAGACTGAACATCTCCGCTGTTCCCAAAGGCTGGAGAGAGAAGGATGCCCGGAGATGCAGCTCCTGAACACGAGTGGCAGAAATGAACTCCCAGCTGAGGGCCAGAAGACGTCACCAATTTCAGGTCTTATGTCAAGTGGCAATTCAGACTCTCTACATCCTGAACTCCAGTTCCAGTCCGGCCACTGGCAAGTTACTGCATCACATGTTGTCTTCTGACTCTGAGATGGGAGACAGTGATATCTAGCTCATAGACTTGGGAGAGTGACATGGGAGTATTTGCATGAATTATTTGTAAACTCCATAGTTATGTTTATACTCCTCATTTAGCTGATTTCATACATCCTTGTGATCCATCCTGCTTACCAACCTTGTGAAACACCAACAGATCAACAAGGAGTAAGACACCACCTGCGCCCTCGGGGATCTCTCTGGGTTCTTAGGGAGGTTGACAACGAAACCAGCAACCATGACACAGTGTGGTAAAGGCCACATCAGAAGGAAGGAGAAGCATCTCTCCCAACCCTGCCAGGGCTTTCTGTAGAGAGCCTTGGAACATAACAATTTGGTAGGCAGCTTTCCTCTGTTCCTAAATTACAGTGTATCAAAAAGAAAATTTATTTTCAGAGCCAAGAAATACTTCCTTAATCTTGAAGTGACTTTCTATCACTGCAAAGATTTGTGTTGAAGAACTGGAGAGGAATGGAGGGAGTTGGGGAAGACAGCAGCAAGATGTCCTAGAGAAGGAAGCTCTCAGATTGCTCCTCAGTCTTTTTGGCTGGCTCTTCTTCCAGTGCCCACGATTCCACCCCTCACCCCTTGTCCTCTCAGCCCCATCCCCTGAAGTGCTGACATCTCTTGCTCCACATCCAACTTGCTCTGTATTCCTTACTTGACTTTTCTCCCATGCACCTGATTTGGTGGCTCATGTGTCAGTTGGGTCCTCCAGAAAGCAGAGGCTACAGTGGAGTTAGGAGAGTTCTTGGAAGTAAGAGCCAACAAAGACAGAAGAGGAACATGTTATTTAGCTATCGCTGGTAAGAAATTTCCTTCTTGTTCCCGTAGGTCAAGACATGGACAAATACTGATAGGTACCTTCGACTCAAGTCTCTCCAATCCTGTAATGAAAGCATCGGCTGAAGTTCCGGTCTCATCTAGAGCCTCGCCTGGAGAAGGAACTGCTTCAGATGCCTGTTGGTAGGATTCACTTCCTTGCAGACTATTGAGCTGAGGGCCTCCGTTTATCACTGGCTGTTGCCTGGAGCCACTCTCGGTGTCTGGCCAGGTGGGCTTCTCTGTGGGACAGTTCCCAATATGGCAGCTTGCTTTATGAGATTCAGTGTGTGGGAGGGAGAACAAGAGGTTGCTAGCAAAAACATAGTCATGCCATTTGTAACCTAAATACAGAATTGACATCACATCGCTTTGGCTGGCTCCTGTTCGTTAGAAGCAAGTCACTGGGTTTTGTCTAGACTCAAGGGGATGCCATGAATACTGGAAGTCATGGATCATCTGGAGCTGCCTTAAAAGGCAGCCTGGGACAAGGGAGGAAGCAGGGGTGCCAAAGAACAGCCTTTAATCATGGTGCAGGTCTGACACTTACAAAACAAAGAAGGTGAAGGGAGTGGGAATAGGAAGACAGAACCTCAGAACATAATGTTCAACTGATAAAATTCCAGCCAATTCAGCAGCATGTTCCAGAATAAAGGTTGCCCATTGGTAGAGAACAGCATCGGGCAAAAAAAGGGCCAAGACTTGGCTATTGACTGGGGATGTCCCTGGAAGGGACTGGCATTAGCTGAAAGCTGAGGTGAGTTCTGAAGGATGATAGCTAGAGGCTATTGAGTAACCACCTTCCTTGTGGTTAAATGGCAGGTTCTTCCTTGAAGGGAGATCTGAGCGCTGTGCCTTTCCAGCTGTCACCTTTCAGTATATGGAGCAGTGTCTTTGTATAATCTAGGCACTCATAAATTGCTTCCACTAAATACTTGTCACATGTATGACTCGCTAACAATGCTTATAAAATATCAATTATTTATCGTTTATGTGAGATGAATATTCATACTTATATTGAGATACTAGCCATTTGATGAGCCAGACAAGAGGTCAACCCACAGGACTGTCTGATCTACTTCGATACAGCCTCAAAAGTTGACCTTTTTCCTGATTCCTCCCAGTGAACTTGACTTTGTGTATGCAGCCCTAGAAAAGTACCCTGTGTGGACCAACGCACAATTAGAGGTGATGAGTTTCTCTGTCCTTTCATCTCACAAGCTCTTCACTGAGAATAGAAACTCCCCAAAGTGCTGGTGTGATCCTGCATTCTCCTTGTGGGAAGTACATCCCACACCGCCGAACCCCAGGTGAACATGTTCCTACTCATGTATTACGCAATCTGTCCTCCTCCGAAACCATTCAAAATGTTTTGCTAAATAAGGCACCACTAATCCAACTTATTGTACATGCCATATCCTTTGGCACATTTTTGTGAAGTGTGATTATGTCGAACAGATGTCAGTTGCCCCTCTGGACTGTAAACTGTGTGAGGGGAAGAACAAAGCTTTGGATTCCCAACATTTACTACTGGCCTTGCAAATGTGCAGGGACTCAGTGGATGAATGAGTAATGAGATGTACCTCTCTTTGATCTGTTGTGGGAATTCAGATGTGCATATACAAGACTTGCCCCAAGAAGGAAGAACTCGTGTATTCTCAGATCCCCCAGGAAGACAGATCCAAAAATCTTGTCTAACTCAAGGACTCTGGAGTAATGTACCCCGTTTGCTCAAGTTAATAGTCAAATAACATTTTGTTACAGCTGTATATGTTGAAAAGCACAGCCATTCTGTTAATCTGTGTTCATTAAGCACTTCCTGTGTAAAAAAGATAGTTGATGGACTGTCTGTCTTTTACTCTACTTATCCATTTATTCTCCTCATTTTTATTTACTTCCTGTATGAGTCAACTTTTTGCTGCTGGGATAAAATACTCCATGTATGCACCTTAAAAGAGAAAGGTTGATTTTGGTTTACAGTTTCAGAGGTTCCAGGCCCTTGCTTGGCTGGCTCCAAGACACAAATATCACGGTAGAAAGACATAGCAGAGGAAAGCTGCTCATTTCATGGTAGCAGGGAAGCAAAGCAAGAAGGAAAGCCAGAGAGAAAGAAAGGGGCTGAGAATCGGATATATCTTTCCAAAACACACCCCCGTGGCCTACTTCCTCCAGCTGGGCCCTACCTCTGGATAGCACATTCAGTTATGAACCCATCAGTGGATTGACCATTGATGAGGTTAACACTTTCAATACGTGAGTCTTTGGGGGACACTTCATATTGAAGCCATACCAGTTCTTTATCTGTCCATATAACCACTCCTTTCTTTGTTTATGCATACCATACTTATTGTGATATGGGTTGAAGATTGCTTAAAGTGATTCATAAAATACACAACTATTTTTACAAATTATGAATAGGTTTAAAATGTAGAGGAAAAAGCACAACCTGAATATATATGGGCTGAATTACTAATAATTCAGATGCTTACGTGGTGAAAAAATGATGTACTGGACATTAATAATCACTGCAGATGCTCAGCTTGAGGAAACTAGGGTAGAACTACCATAACAAATTTCTGTGGACAGTTTTCTTCATTTAACTGTGGGAATCACATTCTCTCTCTCTCTATCTCTCTCTCTATCTCTGTCTGTCTCTCTTTGTGCGTGCGTGTGTGTGTGTTAGGGGGTTTGAAGATTTCAAGGAGCTCATTTATTAAGCTTCTATAATAGAAATCTACTCTTGAATTCACAAGGTTTAAATGCAAAATCCTATTAAAATAGCAGTGGTACTTAGAGCAGTAATTGAGCCTTGCAAAGTCTGTGTGCTCTTTTAAACATCTTATATGCATCATCTCATTTAGTTCTTGCAACAACCCCCTAAGGCAAGCTCTCATTATTGCTCCATAGTAAACTATGGCACAGAGAGGTTAAGTAAATGTCCTACATGACAGACTCATGTTAGGAGCTCAGGCAGCTGGGCCTCAGAGCCTGTCTCTTCTCTTCTCAATCTACTACCTCCCCTCCCAAAGTGTTGGCCCTGTGGCTGCCTAGGTGCTTCTGCTAGGTGGTGGCTTAATTTTTTGAAAAGCAGTACCTTCATGTCTCTAATTTGTTTCTGATGCTTCCAGCTAAGAAAACAGAATCTAAATTCAAACCGCCAAATGAAGAGCTACTTAAAACTGATTGCCAAACTCATCAATCTAATTTCGATTCTTTACCAAAAATGTACCAAGAAGGTACTTTTGCTCTAAACCTGGGGTTGGCAAAATTTTTCCATAAAGGCTTGATGGTAAATGTCTTAGACCTCGTAGGTTCTCAGGTTGCTGTTACACTCTTCAATTCTGCCATTATGGTACAAGAGCAAGCAAGGGTTGAAAAAATGGGCATGGCTGTATTCTAATAAAACTTTATTGATGGACAACAATAGTTAAATTTTCTAACATTTTACATATCATGAAATATTACACTTCTGTTGATTTTTTTAAACATTTAAAAATGTTAAAACCCTCTTACATTGGGGAAAATTAAGAGAAATAGAATTTGGCTCTGGTTTTAGTTTGCTATCCCTGCTCTGGACAGACTACTTATACCTCAGCTAATATTTGAATACGAGCAAGACTTCTCTGAAGAGGGAAATACTACTACTATATTCAATTTTTTAATTCCTTTGCAATACGAATCTACATTTTCTTAGGCACACTTGTCATTTTTCTAGAGATTTAAAATTTTATGTCCATAAATATTTAACCATGAGAAGTTTAAATTTCACTTCTATGCCAACAAGCAGAAGTCAGGGCTGTTGTCTATCCTTGCTTCAAAATTCAAACCGAAGACAAAGTAAAATATATTCCCAAATATCTACAAATGCACACATGAAATATAGGTGTATTTTAAAGAATAACCTAACAGAAAGTACTTTAAATTTCACAGCCACTGCTAATGCAGGCAGCTAATCCTATTTACATTCATATTAGTCTTGGTATCTTTTTCCCCGAGATTTACCTATTTGTATGCTTGCATGAGTAAACTGCCTTTTGCATGATATCAGTACTTTTGTAATTTAAATCTATAAAAGGCAATTTCTTTTAAATATACTTCCTAACAGTGGGTGAAAGAGGCCCCAGAGTTATTTGAGAGCTGTACACCTCAGTAAACATGTGCACTGAACTCCCAGCAATGTGCAGAATGTGGGAATTAATCTTACACTGTAGAAGTGGAACGGAAAATAGAATCAGGGCTGAGAAAGAAGCAGCCTTTGAAAGGAGCCCATTTGCAGTGTTATCGAAGGAAATGGTGTGTTTTAGAATTACTATTTAGGCAAGTAAAACTTTCCCCTCTTCTGAGAGGGTGTTGAGGGCTGTGACCTTCCTTATCGTGATTTTTTACATTCAAAATAACTTGAGCCACATGTTAAGCAAATTTTACAATTTAGCGTTGGTGCTGACTGATACAAAGAACACGGCTGGCCATTGGCAGCCAGGGTGAGCTTGAGGATGTCAGTAGTGACTCCCAGTAGGAGGCGGCACATGTGGTTATGTGTTTAGGGCATGGGGTGAAGGTTCCTGTTGCAGAACAGATTTAATGTGGTAGGAGTTACATTCTCCCTTCGTAGAATTCCTATGAAATGTTCACCTTCACCATCCCCAGTTGACAGAAATGAGATGCAAATAGGTTAATGTATAATCTTGCCCTAAAGAAGTAGTCTCTTCCTGATATGTAGGACACACGCATCAATTCTAAGCAGGGCTGGGATTTTCCTAGCAAAAGGCAATGGGGTGTGAAATCAGAGGGGTGGGACTTCCAGACATGGGCCCTGACTAATGGCTGCATTGAGCATTATTTTCCCCCAAGACAGTCAGCCCAAGACTTCTCTTCCTGTCACTCGGATACATTTCCAGGGGCTTGCCAGGCCACCAGCTTGAAGGAACCAAACACAGAAGCCAGGGGAATATAGTGTTCCGTGCTGAGCATCACCGTGCAGCAAGGGGATGGGTCTGAGACCCACACAGACGCCTATCAGGAAGGGAGCCTCCCTCACTTAATCTCTAAACTTTGCCCGGTTCTTTTTCCTCTGGCTGCGATGTCTGCGCAAGCACCAAATATCTAGATGGAAGTCAGGCATTGTACTCACCACCCTGATGTTTAAACAAAGCTTCAGCCACGTGTTCAGGCCCTCTGAAGACTGCACACACACACACACACACACACACACACACACACACACACACACACACACACACACACACACACACACACACACAAACTCCCACTCATACACACCCCAAAACCTACCACCCCAAAAGAAACCATTATAAATGTTTCATGTGGAATTTTCACAACCCATCAGACTCACCAGAGTTTTTAAATTAACTCCCTTTCTGCCCAAGGGGATCACTCTGTAAAAGATTTCTCCAGCCTCCAACCTCCTTAAAAAAAAAATTCTGAATTTGAAACAGCATGCAAATAATGCATTTTGACTCCCTAATCAACAAATGGGATCAACTTGAATTGATTAAGAACCTTTGAAATTAGCTGTCTTTAATTCTCTCCATGGCTTACTGCTGGTACTCTGAAGATAGGAGACGTGTGTGTGTGTGTGTGTGTGTGTGTGTGTGTGTGTGTGTGTGTTGGGGGGGACAGGAGTTGGGGAGTTTCATTTCATTTTTCCTCAGAGCTCATATCATGGTCTTTAAAAAGCCAGTTTTTACATTTTATTTTATTTTAATGGTGTCACAACTCTAAGAAAGCCAGCATTCACCTGCCACAATTATGTGGCTTTTCTGGAGTACATTTCCAATAGTTACTTGGCTGCATGAAACCAGCGCAACTTTAGTGAAAAGAAAAAAAGACTCCATAAAATCTGAAATGAATGTATAAATAATATGCAACTGTCTAGACAGTATAGGTCACTTGCAAAGAGAGCAGGTCGGGAAAAAATTGTCCATCAGTCAGACAACCATAACTGATTCTGATGCTAAATAATGGTAGAGATATTCAGCATTCTCTCCATGCGAAAGGCTTCGCTGAACATTCACTCTCCCCAAGCCAATGGTCTTCTACTTATCTGGTGCTTTATGCAGGCTTTGGAAAGTGCGCTTGCTATTTAAACATTAAAATTTATGCCCAAAGAATAGCGGTTGAGCAAGGAAGTGCCACTGACCTATGTGATGGGTCTTTGGTAAAGCAAAAATAACCCTTCTCCATCAACAATATGAGCTTTGGAGGCCCACAGAATCTTAAGCAGATGTAGTTATGGGAAATTTCAGATAGCCAAAGACCCAAACACACACACTGTGCGTGCATACACACAAATACACATTTCAAGAAATATATTTGCTTTCTAGTAATAACCTATAATGATGAATCCAGGTATGTACGTCTCAGACTTTTTTCTTTGCTATATTAATGTCTATACATAGACAAAAAAGATGCCCTTAAAATAAATAAAGGAATTAAATAATTCCCAGAGAGAAACAATGGCCTCTTCGTTTGCTCCCTTCCATGTAGTACAAACAAGGCTCATCAGCTTGCGTCCAGGGCTGGGGACAGCCGCAACTAGTGTCCACCCTGACTGCCTGGGGAGAGAGAAGGCCTGGAGGCCATGCTGGTGTGGAGGAGGGGAAAAGAACCTGCTCACCTGGCAAGGTGGGTACGTGGGGCTGCATCTCCCCACTCTGAGCTGAGCAACCTCACTAGGGAGGGCGATAGCAGTAAAGGCAGCCGCTTCTTGAGCATTTGCCAAGACACTGAGCTAAATAAAGCCCAGTCACACTGAACCCTCCAGAAAACCTACAGAGTTGGAATGATTTATTATTTTCATTTTACATTTGAGCAAGTTGGGGTTCAATAAGGTTAAATAACTTGCTTGAGGCCAAACAGCTAGTAAGTGTCTAGGCGCAAGTTTGACTGCGGGTTCTTTTTAAACTAAGCTCATACGCTTAACCCTGTGATCCTCCACTTCTGCCCGTGTCCAGATCTGCCTGCCCGGGGTTGGCAGGCCCAGGCCGGAGGGCCCGCAGCATTCTTTGGGGCCTCTGAGAATGTTTCACTTCATGCAATAAGCAAGATATGTACTTTGTGTTGGTATAAAGATGAATATAATCTAGATTTGACTTATCTGTCTTCTACCAAAGCAGTAATATATTTTTTAAATTTTATTTTATTTTTCTTTTTGGTGAAGGAAGAGATTTAGGGAAAAAAAAAAGTTTAAGACCCATGAAGTTCCAAATGTAACCCTGTTCCACTAGCTCTTAGAGATCGTTACATATTCGACCTTCCCATTTTACCTGTTGGCAAACTGAGGCCCAGGAAGGGTATGAGATATGTCGTAGGTCATCCAGCAAGTGAGAAATGGTGTCAACATCTTAACCCTTCTACCCTATTTCCGGTCTATTCAGAAACCAAAGCTTCCCGTCTTCTGCTTTCTTGTGGTTTTCCACTGTGAGTGAGTAGGGCTGTCAAGCTAAAATAGCATTTGATGGGCCTTTGTTGTTTGTGACTCAGTATCTCACATGTTCACAAGTTCACAAGTCTTGAAGCATGGTTTGCTCTTCACGGTTTTGGGTTTTTTTTTTTGTTTGTTTGTTTGTTTTGGTTTGGTTTGGTTTGGTACTGGGGTAAAATCCAGGGCATTTGCACTGATTCTTTTTAAAATTTTGGGACAGGGACTCAGTAAATTACTAAGTTGCCCAAACTGGCCTTGAACTTACAATCCTCCTGCCTCAGCCTCCCAGAGTATTGGAATTAGAGTCATGTGCCACCGTGCCTGGCTGTCTTCACGATTTAAAAAAAATAATAATACAGTAAATACAAAAAGCAAGAGTGAGAAATAAGATGACTCCAGGTGTTTCTTCCCTGTAGTTGCCACCTTTTATATTAAACACAATCCTGTAAGGAAGAGACTCTGAAGGTTAGAAAGTGCTTTTGGCACCGAAAGAGATTATTATGAGAATGCATTTATTAGACAGCATGTTTAGAACTAAAAAATGCAGCAATTTCCTCTAAATACTGCCAGTGGACATTCTGAACACCTATCTCAGTCGTCTGCCTTTTGGTTTTAAATCTGTCAGACCTGCCCTTGCTCCGGCCTCTTCACCAGGACCTGTCAGCTCCCTCTGTCAGGCCTCCCTCTGTCAGTTCAGCCTTCCGCCCGGCCTGCACCACGTCCGCCCGTGGCTGGGGCCTTCCATCCTCCCATCCTTTCTTTCTGGGCTGCGGGTGTTATTTATTTTTAATGCCTTTGATTCATTTCCCTCTTGTTTTGACCAGACAAACAGCACACATCTGCTGCCACCAGGAGGTGTCAATAGTTCATACTGCTCAATTTGTCTGCCCCAAACCCACTGCAGGGCTGATTTTGCAATGCCTGTATCTCAAGTTTCAATTTCAAAGCTTTATGCTGCGTTTTGGCCATTAAAGATTCATAGGTTGAATTAAAGATTTATTTTTAGGGGTGTATTATTCTAAGGCAAATCACGTTCTTTTCATTTTAGACGTATTGGCCATTACAATTTCATCTTTTTTTTTTTTGCGCTAAAAGCTCAATTATATCAATATCACACAAGACCCTCCAAACACTAAACTAAAAAACCAGGCTTCTCAGTAGCCAGATGCCTACTGCCCTTTAAGGATTAACTTTCTGAGAATGGATGCCATCCCTCCTAGGCAGACTGATTGCCCTAATAAAAAGCTGATCGGTTACACTTGGCTTAGAACCTCTGCTGGCTTCCTGTTACTTGCAGAAGTTTAAACTCCTTACTCAGTTTTGTAAAGCCATCCAGAGGCTGGGCCCCACCTGTCTGTCCTCACTCCTGAGCCCCCCACCCCGCCCCGTGCTCTTCACAGGAAAGGCCAGGCGCTGCCCAACCACCAGCCTTTACATAGAAGGTGCTCACCTTGAGACCTTCACTTAACACCCATGTCAGATACACCCAGTCGTCCCTCATTCCACAGCAGAGCGTGCCACAAGAATCTGTGTGCTTCAGTGGCAGTTTCTGGGGCCATACTGTGAAATATCCCTACGTCCATCCTCTTCTGCTGACTGTGACCCCGAAGACCTTGCTTAATAATTATTCCTGTGTAGAACCCCAGGGTTTGGCACAGTGCCAGGCTTACTTAGGAAGGACTAGTAAGTGAATGAATAAATGAATGAACGAATGAATACCCCTGCACAAGAAATCATGCGTGACATGACCAACAGCACACAACAAAATCAACAGCGATTATTATTGTCAGCTACAGGGTGCTTGTTTTGGATTCTTATATTCAGTAACTATAGAAAAAGCCAAATATACACAGAGACTATTAAAACTCCCTAGGAAATCATCTAGCACAGACAGTGACTGCAGTAAGTGTCCAAGCAATTGCCAGATGGCCAGAGTCTGTGTCTAGACCAGCACGTCTGAGGCGTGTGCTGTGGGCAAAGGGCAGGTGGTGAGGGTGGGTGGGAGAGGAGAGAAAAATGTCTCTACATGGGTGACAGCTACCTGGACTTTTATATCAGAATTAAAAAGGCTAGTCTGGAAAGAGAGGTCACTGACTTTCAGTTCTTAGGGATGAAGAAAGTGACAGGGACAAGGACCCCTGGGGAAAGGGACAAGCATGAAGGAGAGGGAAGTCTCCAAAAGTCAAACATGCCACGCTTTCTGTTTCTGTCTCTCTCTCTCTCTCAAACCAGTCAGCAGCCACAGGGAAGCAAGTGGAGGGCTCCTTGGCAAGAATAGAGATGTTTTCACTGCGGTGGGGGTCTCAAATAATTTCAGCACAAAGTTTTCAAAGCCCAGTTTTGAACTTCGAGACAGAGAGGGCATGGAATAAACACCCTGAGAGTGGACAGCTGCTCCTGCATCCTTGTGTTTCTCAGAGAGAACTTCTGCACCGTTACAATGCTGGCTCCTTTCTTCCCTCTCTTACCGACTCCAGAGTGGAAGGCCGGGCATGTGGCGCTCCACGAGGGCCTGAGCTTGGTGTGACCTTTCCTGACCCTCTCTCATGCCTGTCCAGGGTGTCCCCCTCCTGCTCCTGAATCCGGCAGTTAAGTTCATCCACCTGGGGCATGGGGCCTGCCTTCCACAGACAACTGGAGGGTCATTGGCCCTCGGTGAGGAAGTTTTCAATTAGGACACAGTGATTTTGTTTGTAGTTAACCCAGAAATGTCTGTTTTCCAAAGGGGCCATCTTGATTCATTTTTTGGTGAAGAACGTGAAAGACAAGACACGGTAGCTTAATGCCTAGGGTGCAGATTCCAGCTATGTTTTCTAGTTGATGTGGGTCACCAATGAAGACAGTGCTTTGATCTTCATCTACTAGAGTCTCGTAGCAATTGATTGATTGACTGATGCAATGTGGGGATCTGACCAAAAGCCTTGCACGTGCAGTCAAATGCTCTACCACCAAGCCCTGCCTCCAGCCCTCATAGCTATTTCTTGATTGGTTCTGAAGGTAGAAGGGAAAGAGTTTCAACTGGCCACATGAAAGCCAAACATTGTCAACATTTGTCTAGTTCTGAACTGAATGATGGGTGTGGAAACACTCTAGGAAGCCATGGAAAGATCTCTTTCTTCTGTAAACATTTCTAATTGAAGGAGTCTGTCGTGTTAGATTCCACTCGGGATTTCCATTCGCTGCTGTAGCAGAGAATATTGAGTTCCACGTAAGTTCTGAAGATGTAAATTAAACCCGCATGTGGATGTCCACACCACCAACACTACCACCACTGGAGTGAACCACATTACCCTGGTGAACTGTGAGCCAAACGGAAGCCAGTTGT
This sequence comes from Hystrix cristata, assembly GCA_004026905.1. NCBI lineage: Eukaryota > Metazoa > Chordata > Mammalia > Rodentia > Hystricidae > Hystrix > Hystrix cristata. The sequence goes on from PVJO010001542.1 coordinate 15,570, forward strand.
GCATTTATTATACTCAGCTTGAAAGGAGCCAGATTTTACTAATGAGAAATAGATATTGAAGGATCACTCGAGCAGAATCTAGCCTATTTTCTCTTTTTTTAAAAAAAAGGCTGTACTTGTTGCACCCAAACCAAATCAAACTTCAAAGGATTTTCTGGATATTTTGTCCAATTATCTAATATATATGGAGGTGATATTTTTACTAGTGTTGGCAGAAAAATCCTCAGCCAGTTGAACCACATTCATGCTTGATTCTTATCATTGTGATTTCCCTAATTTAAACCGTGTTCCTTTTCGTCACCACATTTCAATTTTCTTGATAATATATATACACAAATGACCAGCAAAGTAGCCAAAAGATTTTACTAAGTTTTGTGTTTTATTAAAGAAGAAACTGAAACTCATGGCTGAAGCACATATGTTGAAGAATTTCCTCTTTTTAAGAAGCTTTAAAGAATTTTTGAAGAATGATCTTTTAATAGATTTTGAGGTGATGAAGCCTGCCCCAGCACTGTCTGTGTGGTTAGCCTGTGGGGTTTCTAGTTCTGACAGGTACCTCTCAAACCATGTAGGAGAGAAGGATTTAAACAGGAGGGTTAGAGAGTCCTAAGCCTGGTGGGCTCTGTTCATTTGTTGTTTCATTCATTCATTCACAAGTATTTAGCCAGCCACTTGGTGATAGGCCCATGGTGGATCCAGGGGAATTAGTAATAAAACACTCTTCCTTGGTGTTCACATATTGAAGGAAGAAACAAATATTTGGTGGGTAAGTCAAAATATAATAAGGGCTACAGGTATAACAAGGAACATTCAGCACTCTTCATGCTTCTGATTAATGATAGTGACTATTCATTACCCTTTGATGAAGTATCCATTTCCAGAGAATTCTAGGTCGAGGAAATGAGTATATGCAACTCTCGTTAACTACATTCTGAATAAGAGGTCTTCTGAGACCTCTTAAGGCCTTTTGAATAGCATCAGGTCACAGCAGTCAGGAAAGGGAGCTATGTTTAGAAATGACATAAAATAATAATTGTAGCAAATTGACTGTGTACTTTTGGCTTTTAACCAGTGCTTTGGTTAAAAGCACTTTAATTCATTTCACACTAAAACAACCCTGTAAAGTGCATCCTTTTTTAATCCCCATTCATAGCGGATGGATCTGAGACACAGAGATGAGTAACTTTTCTAAGCAGACAGTGTGTAAGGGATAGAGCATACATTTTTATTTATTCAATGTAATAGAACCCCGAAGGCCTCGCTTGAGCTTACACTTTGCTACTAGTTCACTCTCTAACTCATAAAAATAATGTGCAAGACTCACCATGATCAAATAATCAACAACAACAAACCCTATAAAATTGTGCTTTGTAGGTTTGGAGATTCTAAATTAATAAATTTTTTTGGTTTTGTTTTTAAATTAAGCTTTTAGTCTTCATGAATGATCTCATGCAAGTCTTAAACACACAGCTTATATTTTTACAAAGTAAGCAGCTTTAATCTCATGGGTGAAAACATATTTATAAAACTGTTTGTAAAACACATGAAAGATAACCTAGTTTCCCTCAGTGAGACAATTTGAAATAAAATCAGTAGAGTTCAGGTCCCTAAATTCATTTAAGAAATGTGCACATTAAACCACTGAAAAATTATAGGTTCTTCAAGGGAAATCATACGAATAAGGTCCTCCTGTACTTTTCAGAGATGAAAGAAGAAAAGTTTATTGAATTCATGAAATACAGATTTAAGCTTTCATCCTGCCGGAGGGACTACATCTTAGTCATCATTTCTAAAATTCTGACGATTGGAGTCACTCCTTTGAATTAAAACATCAACAGCAGAAAGCATGTACACTCTCTATATCACCTGGGGGCAGAAGAAGCTCCTTGTGATATATTAACATCTTGCAATAAATTATTACAGCTTAATTTGTCATATTAGCAACTACACCTTGGAAAGTATTTAGCAGAGGTATAAAAGAATAGAACTGAGAAAGTAAACTTTAACTAATGATGAATCTTAATGGCTTTTTATGATCTTCAATAATGTACTTTCTAATTGATTTGTAAGAGCTCTTTCTATATGTTAGTGAATACTTAGCACTCTTTCTTCTTTCTTCTTCTGGTGTTATGGCTTCTATCTAGAAGTCCCCCTAAAGCCTCATGTGCTCAGAGGTGGGGCTTCTGGGAGGTGACTGGATCATGGGTGTGCAAAAAAGGATAAGTCCACTGATTGCTTTAGCATTGTTCTGGGTGTGGGGGATGGATTTACTGAAGGGGCTGTGGGTGGCACCCACCAATAGGCTTGTGGCCTGGAGAGAATAAAAAGGGAAAGAGAAGGACGTCTTACTGCTTCCTGCCTGCCATGCCACAAGCTCTTTTGCCTCTGCGATGCTCCTCTGCTACGCTGCTCTGCTTCAAAGCCAGCTGACTATAGGCTGAAACCTCTGCAAACTGTGAGCCAAAATAAACCTTTCCTCCTTTAAATTATGGTATTGGCTATTTTGTCCCAGCAGCAAGAAGGGAACTAAGACATCTTGAACAGAATCACTATATATTACAGTAAATGAAATGCAGGTGTTTCAACGGCATGACCTCCTCCTTTTCCTGCCATAGGGCTGTGTGTGACCTATGCTTGACTGCTCAGGGTATCTGCTCTAGAAACAACACCTATTCAGGGATGGATTTGGGATTCAAGCTAGGCCCAGATCTCTCCAACAGTTTTTCTGGGGGAGTTAGCAGAGAAATATCTCTCTTTCCTGGGGATTGTTAACCTAGAAGGATGGGAGAACTGGGATACGGGCAACCAAATAGTTTTTTTGTTTTTTCCATTTTTATTTTTTATTAGTACATATTTTCAGTACATAATGATTACCACTTCCTTGTGGGGAGTTGGATCATGTATGTAACACATATTAATTCCTTTCTTCATCCCCTTCCCCTCTCATCTCTCCCCCACTCCCTTTATCTCTTTGTCCCCTCCCCTTTTCAGAAGATCTATCTCCCTGTTTCCTATTATCTATCTTTTATTTTCCTCTTGAATTTATTTATACTTTGGCTCTCTTCTGTAAGAAACCATGCCATATTTAAATTTGTGCATCTGATTTATTTCACTTAACATTATGGTCTCAAGGTGAATCCATTTTCCTATAGATAACTCAAGTTTACCCTTCTTTGTGGCAAAGTAGTACTCCCTTGCAATAAATACCACATTTTCTTTATCCATTCTTCTGTTGATGGACATGTAGGCCACTTCCAAGATTTAACTATCAAGAAGTGTGCTACTATAATATGGATGTGCATAGATCACTGCAGTATGGTGTCTTTAACTCTTTTGGGAAGATCTCTAGAAGGGGAACAGCTGGGTCAAACCGCTTCCTTTCAAAGAGACTTCAGTCAGCTCCATCCCTGGGCTTTCCGGTTCCAGAAGACAGCAAATCCCACAGAATATTTCAGCAAATTTGAGCTCTATTTCTCTCATTTCAGTTGAAAGTAGCCTGACAATACCATGTATTGAAGACATTAACATTTTACTGTCACATATATGAGAAGTATTTACCCCGATTGTTTGACTTTAATTTTGTTTAAAGGAGTTTCTGTGTTGTGCAAGTTTTTCATTTTTAAGAAGTCAATCCTTCTCTTTTTTAGTATCTAGCTTTGTGAAAATAGTTCAAAAGTCCTTCTCAAAATTCCTTCTCCAGTCCAAGTTAACTAATGAGAATCCATTTTTCTAGTGCTTTTATGGTTTTGTTTTCACATTTAGTCTGTAACCCGCTTTTGTTTACAGGTAGATAGTTCTCCCAACCTCCTATCAAGCTAATCTTTTCCAATTATTTCTTTGCTACATTTACTTTGTCCCAACTCACATTCATGCTTGATATTTGTCTTAATTTCTGTTATTTATGTTCCATTGAATTCTCCCTCTTCTTTTGCCAGTTTTGTGCCAATTTTAATTGATTGAAAGCTTATAAAATGATAGAAGAAAATTCACCCTGGTTATTATTTTTTTTAAGTGTTTGTTTATTTTTTTTTAAATTCTTTTTTACCTTGGTTATTCCTTTTCTACCTACTTTCCCACAATTGTCCTTGTAGATTAGTTTTACAATTATTTTTGAAAAGTTTCATAAAAACTTTTGGGGGCTCTACATGGGCCTGACTATTTGTAGGGATTTGGATAAAATTATAACATTAAGTCCACTCATGCAAAGATGACGTACACTTTCAAGTTATTAGTTACTTTCGGGTTCTTCAGTGGAGTTTAGTAACTTTCTTTACATTGGTCATGAACACTTTCTAAGGTTATACTTGGGCATTTTGTGTTTTTGTTAATTTTTTTAGTAGGTTTGTTTTAACCAATGTATTTTCTAGCTAGTATTTACTATTATACAGGAAAGTTACTGGTTTTATAATAATAGTAAACTCTCTTGGATTGAACAAGTATCTTCAGGGTTTCAGGTGTACAAGTTCAGTAACTGTTTTTTGTTTTTTTTTTTTTTTTTTTTTTTGCTGAGGATCATACTCAGGGCTTTGTGCTTGTGAGGCGAGCACTCTAACCACTGAGCTAAATCCCCAGCCCAAGTTCAGTAACTGTAAATGGCAATATTTTTGCCACCTCCTTTGTGAGACAGAAAGCTCATCGCTTATTGTCACTAATGACATTGGCGCGCACTGTCGGAACCTTGTCAAAGTAATCATCCATAACAGGGCATCTTTGTCTTATTTCCAGCGTGCTTCTAGTGGGTTCAGTAGGAAGCATGATTTTGATTATTGGTTTGAGGTTATATATAAATATGATGAAATTGTTGTACTAGATTAAAGAAATATTGTATTTGAATTTTACTAATTTTTTTCTTTTTGTTTTTCATCGAGACAAAGACTTATGAAATATACAGCTCTTCCTTGTTATAATTTGATGAATTGTATATACATGTTTGTGTATACAAGCATGTAACCCATACTCTTAACAACATGTAGACCATTTCATTCACTCCAGAAAGTTCCTGTTTTTTTTTCAGTCATTTACCATCTACAACCCCATTCTGAGGTAACCATTGTTCAGATTTCTGTCTGTGTAGATTAGAGTTTTCGGTATTTTTTCTTTTTTGAGATATAATTCACATACCATAAATTCAAACTTTTCAAGTGTACAATTCAGTGATATTTACTGTATTCATAAAGTTGTACAACCATCACTACTTTCTAATTCCAGAACATTTTCATCATCTCCAAAAGAAACCACACATCCATCAGCAGTTATTTCCCATTCCTCCCTCCTCCAGCCCCTGGCAACCACTAATCTACTTTCTGTCTCTGTGGATCTGTCTATTTTGGACATTTCATATAAATGGAATCATACGCTATATGGCACTTTGCATCTGGCTTTCAGTTAACATAATGTGTGTAAGTTTACCTGTGTCATAACATGTATCAGTAATTCATTTCTTTTTATGGAAAAATAATACTTCATGGTATGGATTAACTCATCAATTGATGGATATTTGGGATGTTTCCATTTTTTATTATTATGAATAATTCTGCTGTGAACACTGACGTGGAAGTTTTTGTTTAACTGTATGCTTTCAATTCTCTTGAATATATATCTAGGATCATAGAGTAGTTTTGTCTGCTAAAAACATGAATCACATGGAATCACACTTTTTGCGTCCAGCTTCTTTCTTTTTGCATGTTTTTGGTCTTTATTCAGTGTTGCATGTATCAAGTTTCTTCCTTTTTTACTGATGAGTAATATTCCATTGTATGAATATATTATAGTTTATCAAGTCTTCCATGGACAGACTTTGGGCTGTTTTCAATTTGTGCTATTATGAATCAAGCTTCTATGAATGCTCTTGTACACATCTACTATGAATCTGTGGTCTCATTTCCTTTAAGATATGGCTAGCAGTTGAACAGCTGGATCACAGAATACAAGGGAAGTCAAAAGTACACTGAACTTTTAAATTTGAAAAAATTCTTTTTATAGTAAAATACACAATTTCAAAAACAAAGGAATGATGTGTTTGAAACAAAGGGGAATATTTTAAGTTTTTTTGAGGGGTATTACCTTTTATGGCAAGTTGTGTCAAATAAAAACATTATGGTGTGTCCTTATCTACCTTATTCACCAGATGTAGCACCCTGTAACTTCTGATTCTTTCTCAAAGTCAAAACTATCATGAAAGGGAAACATTTTGGACATTAAGGAAGCTATCACAGTGCAGCTAAAGACACTTATGACAGAGGACTTCCAGAAGTGCTTCCGAAAGGGGCAAGAATGATGGGATAATGTGTTCAAAGCAGGGGATAGTATTCTGAGGAGAATTAATGACAATGTGTCTTTTACTGTAAACATGTTTTAAAATTTTATTTTAGTTTATTAGTCCATGTATGTAGTACACAATGTTTACATTCCTTGAAGTTGGTACACGTATTTAACACATATTGACTCCTTTTTTCATCCCTTTTCCTTTCTCTCCTTCTCCCCTACACCCGTCTCTCAATTCGATCCCCTTCCTTCTTCGCAGGGGGTGGGAGTGTGTGCTGAGGATCGAACTCAGGGCCCTGCGCTTTTTAGGCAAGTGCTCTACCACTTGAGCTAAATCCCCAGTACCCCCTCTTCCTTTTTTTTTTTTTTTTTTTTGGTAGGTGTTTGCAGTACATAATGTTTGCGTTCCTTGTGTGGACTTGGTACATGTACATAATACACATTTTTTTTAAATGTAAAGATTCACTGTATCTTTTAATCACACCTGTGTATGTTTAGCTTTACAGGAACATTCAGTGTTTTCCAAGCGGCTGTGCCATTTTAAACACCCACCAGTGATATATTCAAACCCTTATCACACTCTCTACTCATTAACATTTAGTATTGCCAGTCTTTCAGTTTTTTAGCCATCCTAATGGATGTGTGGTGGTATCTCATTATGTTTTGAATTAACATTTTTCTGATAACAGCAGGGAGTGCTTTTTCATGTGTTTATTGACCACGCCTGTTTCTTCTATTGTGAATTGTCTGTTCAAGTCTTTTGCATATTAAAAGAAATGTGTTGTCTTTTTAGTAGTGAGCTATCATTCTTTATACATTCTAGACTCAGATTTTTTGGCCATATATGTTTTGGGATATTTTCTCTCATCTATAGCTTGAGTATTTCTATTTTGGATGGTATTGTTTGATGAGCAGAAACTTTGTAGACAGCATATAGCAGGATTTTGATTTTTCAAAACTCTAGTCTGCCAGACAGCTCTGCTCATTATGAATTGTAAAATCCATTTACATGTAATAGTAAGGTTAAGCTACTTACGTTTCAGTCTACCATGTTTCCACTTGTTTTCTGTTTGTACCATCTGTGTTTTGCTCTTATTCCCTCCCTTATTTCCCGCTCCTTTGCATTGGTGGAGAACTTTTTAGTATTTCATTCTATTTCTTCCACTGTCTTTTTAGCTATGCCTTTTTGTTGTTTTTGTATGTGTGTCTTAGAGATTACTCATGAATTAGTATTTTACTATTTAGTATCTAATCTACAACCCTTACAACAGTATCACCATTTACCCTCTTTCTTATCTGCCTTCGTGTGATTTTTTTCATACATCATACTTACAGATGTTAGAAAGAGCGAATACATTTCGATTGTTTAGGTCAATTATATTTTTTTAAAAATTAAAGAATAAGAAAATAAGCCCTTTATATTCCCCACCTCTTTGCCATTTCAAGAACACTCCATTCATTTGTGGAAGAGATCCAGGTTTCTCTTTTCCTTCCTGAAGACCTCATCATTTCTTCACTAATTCTGGTAACAAGTTGTCTAGACTTTTTTTTTCTGAAAATGTCTTTATTTTTCTTCATTTAAAATATATTTTTTTTGCCTAAAATAGAATTCTAGAATCATAGTTATTTTTTTTCTCTCAGCACTTTCAAGATATTCTTTTACTTTCTGACTTTCATTATTATAGCATAATTAAATCATAACACTAATTCTTACCTTTCTTGTCCTAAGTGTCATGCTTTTTTTCTCTGCTTAAAATTTTGTCTTTGTCATTGTTCATTTTTTTTTTTTAGAAATTTGACCATGATACGCATGGAGATGGTTTTCTTCTAACTTCTCTTACTTGTTTGTTGAACTTTCTGATTAATATTTTAAATTTGTATTAAATGAATTGAATTTATTAATGCCTATATATTAAAATGAATATTATTTGATTTTAATATTGCCATGTAGATTAGTATTTTTCATCAAGCACTGGAAAATTTTTATTTTATTTTATTTTTTATTTTTTACCAAGAACATGTATTGGTACATTGTATACATAATGATTACATTTAATTTGTACCTGTACATGATATATCTTGGTTACCCCCCTGTCCCCCACCTCTCCCTTCTATACCCCCACCCTTCCCTATTTAAGGCAGGTTTATTTACATTTTTAATTTTTCCCTTTTTTCCCTTCCTTCTTTTCCCCCTCTTCCCTTTCTAGTTCTCCTCCCTTTTGAATATTATCTTTCTTTTACATGATATCTATTATACCTCTTTGTCCTTATTTACACTTATGGTTTCTCATATCGGAGAAACAATTCAACGTATACTAATGAGTGTCTGATTTACTTCACTTAAGATTATGTTTTCAAGGTGCATCCATTTACCTACAAATGACTCTAGTTCATCCTTTTTTATGACAGAGTAGTACTCCTTTGTGTAGAAAAACCACATCTTTTTCAGCCATTCTTTAGTTGTTGGGCATTTGGGTTGTTTCCAAAACTTAGCTATTACAAACTGTGTTGCTAGAAACATGGTTGTGCATATATCACTGTGGTATGATGTTTTTAATTCTTCTGGGATGATACCAAGCAGAAGAATAGCTGAGTCAAATGGAACCTCTAGTTGTAGTTGTTTTTTAATTTTTTTTAATTTTTACCAAGAACATGTATTGGTACAGTTGTAGTTTTTTGAGGACTCTCCACACCGATTTCCACAGTGGTTAGACCAGCCTACATTCCTACCAGTAGTGGAGGAGGTTCCTTTATCTCTGAAGCCCCACCAGCATTTGTTATTGGTTGATTTCTTGCTAACAGCCATTCTTTCTGGAGTGAGATGGAATCTTAGCGTTGTTTTGATTTGCATCTCTTGAATGACCAGTGATGTTGAACACTGTTTCATATATTTATTTACACATTTTTATTTCTTCATCTGAGAAGTGTTTATTCATTTCAGATGCCCATTTTTGGATTGGGTTTAAATTTGGGGGGTTTGATTTTGGGGGGTTTGATTTTGTTGGGTTCCGTATGTATTCTAGATGTTAGACCTTTGTCTGAAGGACAGCTGGCAAAAATTTTTTCTCACTCTGTGGGATTTTCCCCCACACTATTGGTGATTTCTTTTGCTGTGCAAAAGCCTCTTAATAGGATGTGGTCCCAAGCACTGATTCTTTGTATTTTTTCCCATGCAGTTTGGGTTCTGTTCATAATTTTTTTTCCTACACCTATGTCTTCATGAGTTCTTCCTATTCTATTCTCCAGTAGATTTAGTGTTTCTGTTTTAATGTTTAGATCTCTGATCCACTTTGATTTTAGTTTAGTACATGGTGAGAGACAAGCATCTAGTTTAAGTTTTCAGCATGTGGCAAGCCAATTAAGCACTGGAAAAATTTTAGCTTCAAACTCTCCTCCCCTTTTTGCACTACAACTTCCCATATGTAAGATCATTTGATATTTTGACAACACACAGAATGCAGTCTCTATTTATCTTTTATGTCTGTTCTCTCTGAATTTCAGTTTGTATACATTAGTTTGTCCTATCTTTAAGTTCACCGACGTTTTCTTTTTCAGTATCCAATCTGTGGTCAATCCAATGAAACAATTTAGAATTCTTTTCTCAGCTATGGCATTTTTCAATTTTAGGGTGATCAACTTAACAGTAGGGTTTTGTTTTGTTTTTGCAGTATTACGGATCAAACACAGGACCTTCACACTGAACTATATTACCAGCCCTTTTTATATATTTTTATTTTGAGACAGTGTCTTGCTAAGATGTCCAAGCTGGTCTCAAACTTACCATTCTCCTGCTTTACATTCCTACTAATTTTTATTATATGTTAGACATTATGGCAGCTACATTGCTAGGGGTCTGGATTTTTCTGTGTTGTTTTAAATAGTGTTTAGTGTAGTTCCTATTGACTTTTTAATTAAAAAATAAAAGACCTTAATCGTAACATAGCTACACTCATTTGTTTATGTGTTGCCTGTGGCTGCTTTCACACAGTGACAGCAAAGCTGAATTGTTGTCACAGAGACCACGTGTCCCACAAATCCTGACATATATACTATCTTGCTCTTGTTAGGGCTGCTCTCTAGTAGCTCCTCCCTGAGGCGTGACTTCTCTGGGATCTTAGTACTGTAGATTGCTTAGGATGTTGGACAAAGTTTCTGCATGGTGAGAACATCAGGTGTCTCAACACTGCAACCTTCAAGGTCTCTATTCAACTCACACACATACCCAGGAGCTTTTCAGTTCCTCTTGGATTCTCCCAGAGACACAGGGGTCCCTGTGCAAATTTCCTGAGTTCCATCTGTGAGTTCTTCTCCAGTAATCTACCCCCCAAAATTCCAGAGGCCTCATCAATCCTGCCTCATTAGACTTAGGAGCTTTGAGCTCCATGTCTAGGCACCATGATCCAGAAAGTGTCTCTAGATAGAAAGCCAGCATGGATGTGCAGTACTCTCATGCACAGTCCTTCTCTTGAGGGTGGCAATCTCTTCTGCCTGTTTGTTATCCAATGTCTGAAAGCAATTGCATCATACTTGTTATCTGGTCTTGCAGTTGTTTACAGAGCTGTGACCAGTTCACTGCTGGGAACTGTGACATGATAGAAACAAAAATCTGTTGCTTGGGTTTCAAGTCAGAAATGGATATTGAATTTTATCTAGGCCCTTTTGGACATGTTTTGGGCTAACCGCATCTCATGTGTCTTATTGAATGCTCATCCCTCAAACCTCAACTTGCAGAATATAATTACATGAAAAGTTTTGTAGAGAAAGTACATTTCTTTGGCCTGACTCAGTAGTCAACCAGCAGCCTTCCCCTGTCCCTTCTCTTTTCCAGGCTTCCAGTCCTGGATAATCTCAGCTCTCACCAGTAAGGGCTGAGAAGGCAGACCTTGTGCTGGCCTTCCTTACACAGATGGGCTGCTGGTGCCCTCCTGACTTGTTCTAATACCTTCCTTTTGGGAGAATTCTGACTTTTGACCCACGCACAAAATAGCTGTACTCTCTTGCTTATTCTTCTGGATCCCTGGAGTCACATGTTCCTAAATCTGTCCGGACCACAGCACAATGAACATCTTAGGTCTCCTTGGAATTTTAGTTGAATGCCCATCTTCTTCTGTATTTCTTGTTATTATCTATAAAGAAAAATAAAGGGAAATGACATTTACTAGATAGGGTGATAAAATTAATAGCTGGTTTTACTTCTAATTTCAAATTTAATAGCTGCCTGAAAATATACATATACATACAATCTTTGGTCAAAAAAATGGAAACAAGAAGGATAATGATGGTAAGGTATAGAGGAAGGTATAATGATTATTTCTTTCTTTTTTTTTTTTTTTTTTTTTGGTGGTCTGAGAATTGAACCCAGGGCCTTGTATATGCTAGGCAAGTGCTCTACCACTGAGTTACACCCCCAGCCCTTAATAATGATTGTTTAAAGTGTCAATTTGCTGAAGTCAATACAATACTATAGACTTTGGTAACAGCCTTCCTATGACATTTATTCCCTATAGTCTTCCTACTCACTGTAAAACACCCTAGAATCAGCTTTCTTAGATTTATTTTGTTTTACTTCACTGATTTCTCTTTCCTTTTGAAAAACATTAATTTCTGGTCACTTTGTCCAAAATGATCTCTTTGCTTTGAGTGGCAACTTAACTGTGTTTTTATGAATTTAATAATTTTCAGGTGATCTTTGATTCTGCATGTGATGAGGTCCCCAGGAGACCTAATTTTTAAAATTTCAAAATTGGAAACCTGTCATCTTGTAGTCACAAAATGCTGAACTTTACATAGTATTTGGAACTTTGTCTTTTCTCATGTAAGTCTAGTTGGAAAGTTGCTTTAGTCATGCATATAAGACATATTCCATCAAGCCTCTCTGTCCATAAGTCCCACATTCTCAGATCTAACTAAATATGGATCAAACATATTTGAAAAAAATTTGTTTTTGTACTTGACAAGTATTATTCTCTTAACAATACACCATCACAACTATTTACATAGCATTTATATATTACTAGGTTTTATAAGTAATGTAGAGATGATTTAAAGTATGCAGGAAGATGCAGACAATAGATGCAAATACTACACCATTTTATATAAAGGACTTGAGCATTCACAGACTCTGCATCTGCAGAGGGTCCTGGAACCTGTCCCCATGGTTACCAAGGGACCACTCTCCCTGATATGCCACTTCATCTTCATTGTCAAAACTTGACTGGATTAAGAAGTGATTGGATCTTGTGGGCACTACACTAATAAGTGGATTAATTCACTGATGTTCATAGCTGAACGTACCATTAGGAGGTGAGACCCAGTTGGAGGTAGGTCACTAGGGGTGTGCCTTGGGAGCGTGTGTCTCTCCTTGGTACTCTTTGCCCATGCTGAGCTTCTTGATTATTGTAAAGAGAGCAGCTTGCTCCACCACACCCTTCCGCCATGATGTTTCTGCCTTGGGGCCAGCTGACCAAGGACTGAATCCCCTGAAGCCATGAGCCAAATTAAACCTCGAGCCAAGTTAAATCTCTCCTCCTCTAAATTATGAGATTCAGAGTTTTTGTCCCAGTGATGGGAAAATGGACCAATACACCTACTCACTGCTCTTGGTGAAAGTCCTGAAACATCAGCATAGTAACCAAAATTAAGATCCTTCACACTGTACTTGGCAATGTATGCATTATGTTTTCACAGAACTGTGCCCCTGGGAGGGTTATAAACCCATTTCCCCTGAAGTCTGGATTCACACTGATGTTTGCCTGAAAAGTACTTTTTGTTTCAGGGATATGCAATGGTATTTTAACTTAACCATTGCCCACAAGAGATTGCAAAATATAAACACGATGCCTTCAGCTCCCTTTAATCCAGCAGACCAAGCGATTGGGATGAGATATTGCACTGGGTTTGCTAGAGAACTAGCTATATGGAACACTTAGGGTCCCATAGAGGGTATCAGTTGAGAACAAGTGACTTTGTATTGGTGAAGTCTGGGGGACTTCTGGGCTCGTCCTGTCCAGGTCATGAGGATTTAATGACACACTAATGGAAGGACACAGGTCTGTCCCAGCCAAGGAAGAGCTACTCCTATGGTTGATCATGCTAAGTCAGGAAAGGAGTTTGGCCTGATGCTGGAGGAGTAATGTCTCCCTATATTCCTCTCTCAGGCCAAGTTTGGTCTGGAATCAAAGAAAAGCACTTGTGATTGCCAGGATCAGCACAAACCAGTTAGCGAAGTTGAAGTCGACTTCTGGCAGACATGAAGCCCAAAGTGAGGACAAATCGGAGTTGTAGGTTGAAGGGGAAAAAAAAAATCTAGTTTGTCTGAGACTTTCCTGGTTTTAAAACTGAAAGTTCCTATGAATTTCTTTAGCTCTGGTAAATCAGGCCAATCGTCAGTCTGGGTATTAGTCGTATGTTAACCAGTATTGTACAACTGATGTTGCCAAGAACTCAATAAAACCTGGTTAGAAGTCTGAGCTGTGATTTGGAGAGCTGTCAAGGGAAGGGCCTGCATCCATGGGTTAGGAGAGGCAGGCTGGGGAAAGACATGGCAAGCTAAAGAGGACCCAACAAGGGACTTTCTGCATCTAGTGCAAGGCAGTTGGCCGAAATTGAGCGTGTTAAGCTGGACTGGTTGGGGGAACAAGGAAATGATCTTCAGAAGTCCCAAGAGAAAGGTTGGCGATCCATGAGCATAAGACGGAGCCTGAACTTTCAGTGGTACAGATGGATAAGGGCTTGGAGCATTATTTGAATATGAAAGAAAATCCTGACCTTGAAGCTTGTGAATTGAGGGATGTCTGGCGTACATGTATTCCTAGGTATCTTCCTATAGTATATGGAAAAACATGTGCCAGTTTCAAAATTGATTTTCCATTCGTTTCTTTTGTGTCAGTTATGTGACATTTTTCATTCCTACCCGCAGGTTTTCCAATGCTGAATTGCTCAGACATTAAGTTCTTCTTCAGTGAAAAGACTCAGAGAGCCATGAGACTTGCACCTACCACTTCCTGGGTATAGGATCCTAGGAAGATTCTTTCTGAAATCTTTGAAGTATCAGTTTCTCCATGTCTTCCAGTCTCTTAGATTCACACTGGAGAATTAAATGAGAGACTTTATATGAAGCCTTATGACTTCTGTAGACTCTTGGCACTTTGCCTTTATGGGTTTCTTCCTCCACAAAAAGAAGTATAAAAAGACATATATAACCCAGTTGGAATTCACTGGCATATTTAACATTATTCTATTGTCATTTATTATATTAATTTTCATCATATTATATGATGATAGTACATTCGTATATTAATCATTATGCTCATTGATTTTAAAAATGATTTTTAAAGAAACTAAGATAGTAACATTTTTGTGAGCTCTCTGCCTACTGGGTCTCCTAGATCAGCCCTGATTTCAAGTGCCTGGAACAGGACAGGTACACAGTATGTACTCAACAATTTTTATTTTTTTCTCTTCTATGCTGTGTCTAAAGAGAAGTTTTCCAAACTTTCAAGTGGCAAGTAAAATTCAAGAAATAAAGTCAAAAGAGAATGTTCCCCATGCCGGTAGATATCTTTAACAGCAGGTTTCACTTAGAGTGAATATCACTTTACTGCTTTTAACAAACTTCAAAGGAAATGTTGTAAGGCCATTCATTCTACATGTCTGTTTCACATCAGTCACAATTATATCCCAGCTTCACTTCTCTCCCCAGGTTATACCTCATAAATCCTGTAACTAGAATGTATGTGTAGGATATGGATTACATTAGGAATTGTCAGAAGTAGCCTGATAATAAGCATTCGCAGTCACCCTGCTCCTGGCACATCCCAGCCACCAGTAATGGCAGGGAGATGCCACTCAGAGAAGGGGACCCTCCGCCCTCACGGTCCTTCCAGAGAATCCAAATTGCCAGTGCCACGTTAAACAATAGCGCCACAGCTCTGATACAAGTTGAATGGTCATGCAAGAACAGAAGCAAAAATCAAATTTCATGTGAGAATGAAATCTTGAGTGTAGTACGTGGGAAAATGTAGTTTTCCAGAGCAGGTTAGGGGACAACCAGAGATGCCAGTGTAGTAGTGATGAGTAAAATGTCTAGGATAAGAAATACTCTCTACCAGGTGCCTTTCAAGGCAGGAAACTTCTCTGGAGTTCCCAGCTTCAGCGATCTCTGCATTTTCATTCACAACAGAGAACTCTGGGTATCAGTAACCACCTTCTCAAAAGGAAACAGCGACAGAGAGGATATGGCAGCCACCTGAACTGGCTGCAGTGTGTTCCCTTCCCTCAGTCCCTCCTCTCCCCCATCTGTGCAATTTTCCCCTTATGGTGTAAAGAATTAAGGAAGTGAGCTGCCCAGGATGGTGCACGCCTGTAGTTCCAGCACTCTGAGAAGCTGAGGCAGGAGGATCCAAGTTCAAGTTCAGCCTGGGCAACGAAGTGACTTAGTGAGACCCTGTCTCAAAAAGATTACAAAAGGGGTAGGGATACAGTTCAGTGCAAAGGCCTTAGATTCAATCCCCAGTATTGGGGATGTGTGTGTGGGGGGGTGTCAAGGAAGTGGGCTGTCAATGCTAAACAAATTTTTCTATTTTGAAAGATTCCATAAAAATATATAAAGTTATATGGTCAAAAAATATAGGTTCCGTGTTCTAAGATGAAAAGTTTTAATAGATTTATACTTAGTGCTCCCGTTGTGTTTATAAGATCACTGAAATTCAAGATTCTCACTTAACCGACTATGTTAGAGTGCTACTTCCCACATGTGGCTGTTTCTGATAATCCAAGCTTTATTTCTTTGAAGGCACCAGTACTTTTAAAATGAAAATTTTTAAAAACAGAAACATTTCCAAAATATTATTTATGGCTCCCAGACTTTGAAAAGAGACTTTTCTGAAACATCAGACACCCTTTCTTGAGAGTGAAGCTCCGGTTTTCTGCTAATGCATCAGGAGGTGTAATGGGCAGAGGACTCCGGAACCAGACGGACCAGGTTCACACCAAAATGTGCTCCACTGTGTTTGCCAAGGTCTCTGGGCAGCACCACGTTCCCATCACAGAGGCGGGATAAAACATTCCACTTCCAAGATATCTCATGAGAATTAAGTGACCTACTACAAAGTGTTTAGTATAATGCTTAGGAGATAGTAAGCATTGACAGAAAAAAATTGCAGTAAAAACTAAATGTGCAATAAAATAAAATTACTAAAAAACTAAATGTATAAATAAAATAGAATAATGTATAATAAAGCAAAATAAAAATGTGATAAAATTGTAATAATATGAGCAAGTGTGGCTAGATGCCTTCAGAGGCTGCTTAGGAAGCACAGTTACTTCCACTTAGCTCAAAAGGTCCAAGATCATAGTGCTTTTCGTGTTTCCTCATTTCATGTTTTTCTAACTTTTGTTTTTACAGTTCTGTAGATCTCCCTTCTCACTGGGGTTTGAGTCCACCTCTGATTGTATCCACTGCAGTATTTTGCTTCTAACATCCTGTGAGATGGGAAACTACCTATGTAAGATGGATAGAAGTATTTTTAAGTAAAAGTAAGTCAGTTCGGAGGCATAGCTTTGAGTAAGTCTTGCATGGTAGAGGAAGGATTACTTTTAATGCATTAGTCAGATGAACTAGGTTTTGCTGCAGGAACAAAAACCTCCAAATCTTTAGGGGGCTTAACATAGGAAAAACTTGCTTCTCATATGCACAATGTGATCACAAAATATAGTGAATGGGGTTTTTTGAGAGGTTGACAGTGGTGTTGGGGATCAAACTCAGGGCCTTGTGCTTGTTAGGCAAGTGCTCTACTACTGAGCTGAATCCCCAACTCCTACAGTGAATGTTTTAAATTAAAAATTAAAAAAATGTATTATAGTAGAAGACATACTGCTATTATCCACAAAATACTCCCCATCCCTTCACATTTATCTCACCATTCTTGCCACTTTCTGAAGCAGTTCTGGAAGTCCTCTTTCATGAGTCTTTATGAGAGGTGATCAAAAATATGGTGAATCACGTTGCTGAGTATCTTCCAACGGAAAGGCAGGCTCCTTAAAAACGTTATAATGTTTCATCTACCTTTATTCATCAGATCTGGCACCATGTGACTCCTGACTCTTCCCCAAAGTCATAATGACTATGAAAGGTAAATGTTTTGAGTCTATTTGGAACATCAAGGCAGCCAGGACAGCACAACTAAAGGCATTCACAAAAAGGGACTTCCAGAACTCTTTCCGAAAATGGCAAGAATGATAGAATAATTAATTGTGTTTGAAGCAACAGGTAGTATTTTGAGGGTTGGTAAATGACAATATGTAATATATTTAAAAAAAAATTAAGCTGTAGTTTTTATTTTAATCAAACCTCCCATTTCATGTGTCTACTTGGGTGGCAGAGGGCTGTTGTTAGAATGGCACGCTGGTACCCAGGCTCACGGAGCCTCCGTCCCAACACAAGCTCCCACAGTGTCCATACTGCATGCGGAAGTAAACAGCTCTTACGACTTCCACAGGAAACCATGTGTGTCCTTATTCAGACATGGCAGTGGGTAACGTAAATCACATGCCTTCATTTAATGTCTCGAGGGCAGATGCATGCAATTCTGTCATGGGTTGGCAAATGGGATGACGGGAGAAAGTAGGTTGTCTCACGCGTGGCTCTGGTTTGTTTATTTTAGTCAGTGATAATCCCAGCTTGTAGCCGCAAAGTGCTTTTACTCTGTGCTGTAGCCTGTGTCAAGTACTTCCTAGGTGCAGGGCTCTGCTTCCCCCTAGGTGTACGTGAAGTAATTAAGACTCAAGCAGTTGAAGTCGCTTGTCCACAGTCACACCGAGGGTAATAACACAGCTAAACGGACACTTGAACAAGATCTGTGTCGTTGTCTCAGCACAAATCCCACGCTCCTAACCAGCACTTCCAACAAATTCTAGATGGCTGAAGTTGCTAAGAACCTTGACGTAAGTGGCTTATATTATCATTTCGATTATGCAATTGATCAGCCAAAGAATGGTCAAAACTTCCTTTGTTCATTTTTTTCTTCATCATTGCCTTTCCTCCAGTGAACTGCTTTCAATTTTATAAATCTATTTAGAGCATTTACTACGAGCTTAGCTGTAGATCATGCCATGAAAGGTTCCAGGGTAGGGTATAATAAACACCAGCTTCTGACCTCTGGAGTTCTATAAACTTTTAGAGGAAACACACTGACTAAATGAGTAAAAGTGAAATGTAAAATAGAGTGTATGTGAGTTGGTCAGAATAGAATTATATTCCTTGTGCTATGGATGACGCTTATTGGCTTTATTGGCTATCGTCCACATTGGGCAATAGGAGGAAGGAATTTTAAAAGCTGGCAGGATCTGGAAAACAAAGACGTGTGTCCTAAAATAAGCAAGGTTATAGAGAAACGGGGAGACTGAGCTGACATGAATGGAAAAGTATTATCGGGAAGAGGAGAGAGAACTAAGCAAAGGATGGAGTCAGTTACAGGAAGCCTGAGTATCACTGGAGAGCCCGGCCCCATACCGTAGGCAGAGGGAGAGAGAACATGAGCGTGGGCCATTTTTCTCCTTTTCTAAGTATTTTTAAAATGTAGACGATTTCACGTAAATTTGAAGTTTCTTTTGCCGGCCCCTCCCATTCCTTATTGCTATCACTGCTCTTCCCTACCCAAGAGGAAACTGTGATTGGGTGGGTGGTATTCCAGTTCATCTGTGCAAATCACGCATTGTTTTTATTCTTTTGTGGTCAGTTTTAAATTAATACTCACACCCAGATTAACGTGTAGAAGTCATCAGTATCAGTCAGCTCCTTCCTAATACAGTATACTACTTTCTTTAACTCTGATTTGCTGTCTTATCTTTGGTGGTTTTATTCTATTTATTTATTTTCTAAGTTTGTTTCTATTTTAAACACTCACAAATAGTTGTTCTAAACTAATATTGCAGATATAGACTTACTGACACATTTATTTATTTTTATGTTTCTTGCATTATGCTTCTTTTCACAGTGATTTTCCTTCTTGCCGAAGTACATCTTGATGCCTGCTTGCCAAAATAGTTATCTGATGGCTAAAATTGACTTTATTTTACTTTTACTCAGCACTTTAAGTACACGATTCCTCCACTTCCTGGCAGCTCTTGTGGATTCTGAGAAGTATGCTTTCAGTCTAATTGTCATTCGTTTGCAGATTTTTGGTTTTCTCTCTGGTAGCTGTAAACTAGGTTTATGCTTTGCAGTTGAACTATTATAAAGTAGCTTTGTTTTTAACTATTCTTAGAACTGATGTGCTTCATAATTAAGGATTCAGGCCTTAGATAGTGGAAAGTTTTGACTATTGTTTCGCTGCATATTATTCTTTTTTTTTTTTTTTCCGTTTTGGAACTCAATAGGCAAATGTAGGACTTCTCCCTATTTTCATTTATTTCTCTCTTACGTTGTTTCTGGGAGATTTCCTCAGCTCTGTCTTACAATTAACTTATACTCTCACTGGCCACATCTACCCTATAGTATAAATAATCCGTTGAACATTTTCTTTTACTGCCTATATTTTTCATTTTTAGATTGTTTTTCTCAATATTCCTGTTTTTTCAAGTAATTTCATTTTTGGTTTGTGATTTCTATTCCTCTCTTCAGGTCTGGAAATGTTTTGAACATACTTATTTTAAAATTTGCTACCTTCTTACTCTCCCAGTTCTTAGGAACTACTACTTCCAGTTTGCATATTCATGTATTGTGGTGCTAGGTGTTGAATCCAGGGCCTCGTGGGTGTGCGCTCGTCTCTCCGCTGACCTCCACCTGCAGCCCCAGCCCGTGTCTAGCTCTTGAGATGCAAATTCTCCCACCTGTTCTGCCTGCTGGTTTTCCTTCGCTGTGGTTTGCTTCCTTCTTTTTATGTTTTCACTTTTTTTCCTTTTGTGGTCCTGGGGGTTGAGCCCAAGGCCTTCACCCTGAGCTAGCTAGCTATTTATTTATTTACTTGGCAGGCTCTAAAGTGCTCGGGCTGGCTCGAATCTGTGACCCTTCTGGTTCAGCTTCTGAGAGTGCTGGGATAAGACAGGGTTTTTTTGTTTGTTTCAGCTAAACTCCTCTTTTCATGGAGATGAGAGTAAAAGGGGAGTTAAGTGTTATGGGCTCTAGGGTACCCCCATGGGATGTTTTTATACTTAGCAATTTTGGACAGCTTTCAGGATAACTTTAGTTTTTGTTGCCTCTAGGACTTGACTGGTAGGAAGTTAGGCCATATACCACTTGTAGCACAAATTTGTTTCTTTTGGGTAATTCATATTCTGATAGCTCAAGAAAGTTACAAGTTTCCTCACTATTCCTCTAGGCTAGTAGGTGGCTTGTCTGGCCCCAATCTGGATGATCCTGAGTCGGCTCCTCGGGACCTTTGGTTTTCTGCAGGAGGCCTTATTTTTGCTCCTGTACTCTTGGGGCTCAGACCCACAGACCCTGCTCATAGGGCCTTCAGAGACCCCACTGTTCAGGCCTCTCTCCCATTCTAACTCACACGTGAACATTCTTAATTTCACTTCCCTTTATAACTTTAACTTTGGGTGTCTTCTTTGTACTTGGCACTTGAAGATTTTCCATTCTTGGCTTTGTGTTTGAAAATATATTAAAGTGAATGGGGCAGGTATTATGCCCTAAGTTTATGTATGTGTGACGATGAGGGGTTTGTTTTTGTTTTTGCATAAATTCAGGTTCTTGCAGTTGAACTGCAGCCATTGAAAAGATCTTTTAAATGAGAAAGAATGCATAGGACTTGGCAGCTGCCCACATGGAACTGCCTTGGTTTATATTCTCTCTTCTTCCCAAAGAGATTTTGAGACAAGGACTTGAGAGCAAGTAATCAATATGTTGAGGGAAAATCAACAGGAACAGAAACTTAGGCAGGGAAGATAAGGTAGCCAATAAACGGTGTTATCAACCCAGGGACTATTCTGGGAAACTAGAGCCTCAACCCCTGGGGAGACTCTGGGGATTCAGTTATCCCTTCCAAGGGGCGAGGAAGCTGTAGGGCTTACACCATCTAGCAGGTGTCATTGGCAGAGTGATGCCTCCAGGAAATGACCTGCCAACACTTGCAGCCTGTCATGTGGATGGCTTTAGAGATTGATGTGCAAAAAACTACCAAAATTTAGTGGCTTGCTACAGTATTTATCATCTCACACAGTTTGTGAAAGTCAGGAATTTTGGAATAGCTTCACTTGGCTGGTTCTGGCTTAACAGTCCTCATGAGGTTGCAATAAAGGAATTGCCAGGGCCTTAGTCATCTGAAGACTGGTCTGGAGATGGAGGAACTGGTTCTGAGATGGCCCGTTCACACATGGCCGGGTGGTGCTGGTTGTTGATTGGAGCCCTCACTTCCTCAATTTATAGACATCCCCATTTAACTGCCTGAACATCTTCACGACAGGGGTGTACCTTACCCCAGAGTGTGATCCAATAACCTTTATGCCCTGGTCTTGAAAGTCAGTTGTTTTTATATATTTTGTTTGACAGAAGCAAGTCAAGTCATGAAGTCTGACCCACATTCAAGAAGAGAGGAGGTAGGAATGTCAAAGAATTTGTGAACATATATTTTTTTTAGGCATCATAACAGACAAGTGGGGCTTTGGCAGCCAGAGACAGCCCTCAGGCAAAGAAACACAGGTGTGTTTGGAAGGCAGGCAGGCTGCAGTGGGAAGGGTGAAGGAGTGTGGGGGAGCACCAACAGCGTCCTCTGCAGGGGTAAACAGAAGACCAGCCCATTCTGACAGGGAAGGAAAACAGACTCGGAGTGGTTGATGAGATGAAGTGTGAAGTACATTGCAAAGGGTGCAAGATACAAGGATGAAGTTTTGGGACATTTTTAGAATCAGTCTGCTGCGATCACTAAGAAAAAATATTTTTAAGTAGATTGTGATTCTCCATTGATTGGAGAATGTACCTGTTTCAGAAACATGAGCATGAGAAAAAAGTACATGTCAGAATCAACAAATACAGTAATTGTACAAAGAATTTCAGTTGCATATTTGTGACTGTTACATAAACAAATATCTGTAACTTTTATCTTTCATCTTAGGTGTCATTAAAAGTGAAGCATAAGGAGTACTATGATACCAAGATTGAGGCTTTCATCATTACTAAACCATATTCTCAAACTTGAATGGGTCATTTACTCTCTCGTAGTCTCCAATTTTCACATCTGCAAAATGGGGATAAAGGTATGGCTTTGACTGTCCCACAGATCCACTGAAAGATGAATTCAAGATATTTTAAAATTAAAATGTTTTTGGATGTAAGTTGCCAGGAATGGGCACAAGTTACAATAAAGCTCAAAGATAGCGTAAAAGAAGATAAAAGTTTTCTCCCTGGGAGTTTAAGAAAGATCAGGTTGCTGATTCCTCTAAGTGGAATGATTTCTTCATTTGTGAAGAAATATCGTTGCCTAAGACTACATGAGAAAAATAATGAGAGAAAGCAGCCAGGGACTTGAGTGTAACCTACAGAAACAGATCCTGCTCGTGCAACAACAGAAAAGCGCCTCATCGGTCATTTCCTAGCCAATGCAATACACCTGGGCACAGAAAAGACAGCCGCCTCCCCGGCCCACACAGCAGTCTGCTTACTGTTCGTGCACGGTCATTTCCTAATGGGGTCCACACAGCCAAACAGAGACACACCTTGGAGCGAGCAGCCAGAAGAACCCAGGCTGCCACCTGGGGACTCGGAATCTTCCAGTATAAAGCCAGTATAAAGAAGTGACACACACCTGAGCAAGTGTGATATATATTCCTTTCTGCAGAGGGCAGTGGAATCCATTCCTGGGCCATTTATCATGTTGCTAAAATTAGATCCTGCTTAGAAGGAATGATATATTACTGATTACATAATAAAGATAGCTATATTTCTCATGAGAAACAGGAGAGAGAGATATATTTAGGTGGAGGGCAAATATATCCTTGATATGAAAAATGGATTCATTAAGTATTTAATCTTTATACCGTTCCTGTGAAATAAATGCACACACACATCACATGTGTTTTAAAACGACTTGCTAATTAATATTGTTACACTTGAGAAAGATCTCAGCTGTCCACCGAGAAGTGATGTCGTGAGCCAGACTGCAGGCCCAGGCACGCCCTGCACCCAGCCTGAGCACAGTGGCCCGGCTGCAATCTAAAGCCAGGTGACCTGTCCTATCTGTAGGAAGGTGAGTCTTAGATTTGCATGGCAATTTGATCTTGTCTTAGTGAAGCTCTGCCAGGCACTGGGGCTTTTCTAAACTGAGGCTTCACACAGTTCAAGGGGCATGGTGATGGCAGCTGGAAGTATCTTAGGTACCAAAGGGCCTCTGTGGATTCAATACGGCTTTCAATCTCCCTTTTTTCATTAATAAACCTGCTCCCCTTACCTCTCCTTTTATTTCCCTCCAACATCGCCATCATACAGGGAAAGCCTCACACTTTTGAAAGCCTGTAGCCATAGTGGAAACTTGTTCAGAGATCCTGGTGATTATATTCTGACTTCAAACAAGCATGAGGGTGTTGGTTGGAGTTTAAACAAACACAGATTTGTAGCACGTCGGGTGTCAAAGGCCAGTGAAAACAAATCTTGGTAAAATGAAAGAGCAAAATCATTCTAAGAATAGTAACTGAATGGTAGGTGGATCTAACTAAAATGTATTCCAAAGGGATTATGGTTAGGTGGAAGATGCTCACAAGTAAGAAGGGGTTAAAAGCTCATTCCTTGTATGTTTACCTTACAGGAAAGTACATGAGCTGGGAAGGCAGATGGACCTGAGTTCTGGTGCCAGCTCTGATAATACATGGTATGTAGGCAAGCAAGGGATTTAGCCTCATTTGAATTCTGCTTCGTTATCTGTGGTATAAAGATCAAACTCCTCTGACCTTATTGTTCAAGGCTGAGTACATACACAGCCCGTAGCACAGTGCTTGGTATAGAACAGGAAGTGAACAAATATGTGTTACCTTTCATCCTCCATCTCCCTAAGTCTACCTACTTAGACTTCAGGAAGCATAATTCTAGTATATAAATGTGCATATAGATTATGTAGTGTAAGAAGGTAATGCCCAAAACTTTTGCCCTCAGTGACGAAAAAATTGCTTCCATCCACTTTACCGGGTTGTAAATTAAAATTATAGAGGGCTTCACCGAGGTACATTCATGGTCAGAGACCTCGGGATAGATCCAGCTCAGCTGTAGTTTAAAACACACCCAGTAGTCAGTGGCTTAACGTTTCTTTCATGTTCCGTATCGGGTCAGTGGATGGCTGTGCTGTTTATGGTCACTGAGGGACCCAGTGCTCCTCCATCTTTTAACGTCACCATCTCAACATGTGGGCTACAAGAGGAAAAGAAAAGCATCAACACAGAGGGGTTGCTCTTAACTGCTTCGATGAGGAAGTGCTATGTAACGCTTTCACTTACACTTCAAAGGGCCTTCAAAATGCAGTCCACCCAGGTGCCTGGAGAGGGAACTGGCTCCTGTCCCTGAACCAAGCCGGTGAGTAAAAACCGGGTGCACCTGGTGCCCCCGAGTCCAGGCAGGCTGCCAGCAGTCCCAGCCCTCGCAGCGCTGCATCCCTCCCTGAGGGAACGCAGCTTTGCCCAGGACCTGCGGACCTCTGCCGGCACCGATGCGAGCCTGTCCCTTCTAGTTCAGTCTCGTGAGCAGCACTGTGAAGTTGCAGTTATTAACTTTCCTAAGTAATCCACGCACCTTTCCCAGGTTGCCAAGCTTCTGGATGTTTCATGGCAAGATGACTGTATTTTGTCACCAGACACACCTTATTTTCACTTCAAAGTGTACTCCTTGTATAGTTGATGTTCCCCCTATTTTTCTTTCATTCTCAGAAATGCTCCATCATCATCTCCCTTATTTGCTTCCCATCTGTGGTTGACTGATTGCATTAATGGTCCCCATTTTTCACCCCTTCTCTGCATTCAGGCCCCATGTGGCTTTGTATGGCCTTTCGCTAAAACAGTGCAGTGGATTTCTCAGTGACTCAAAAAAGTGTACAAATGCTTCACGGAGGGGCTCATGTTCAAGGAGACTGGCCTGTCAGGGGAGCTGACAGCAGCGGGAGTTTCCAGGCTGTAATGACTTGGGAAGCCAGACTCTACTGTGAGTCTTGAGTGGTTCCACTTGCTGGAAGCAGCACCCTTGCTGGTGGCTCATGGTATGGGGACAAGGCCTTAAATCTGCACAGATATGGCAGGAGATAACCATAGCCAGGCACTGGACAAGCAGGCTGAAGTGTGAGCCAAAGGTCCTGGAGGGCAGCTGAAGGGCAAACGAGAAACAGACAGGAGAGCTGTCCTGGTGGCACCACCAGGCTCTTTGGTTGCAGTGTGAAAGACAGGAAGACATTTCAGAAACACTGGAAGGTGGAGGCGAGATGGTGAGCTCTAAGTTCGGTTGGAGCCAGGTGAGACTCAGGGGACTACTGCCTGGCAGGGGCTAAGGTCTACCACCTGGGTCACTCATGTTTCTTAGGAGTGGGCATTTAGGAGCCTGATGCCCCGGGTCTCATTTCTGGCTGCACATCTGATCATTCACCACATTTAAAAACTAGTGCCCGGGCTCCACCCTCTAAGATTTGGTTCAGTTGGGCCCATTGCTAGGATTGCTAATAATGTGCAGCCTGGGCTGAGAAGCACTAGACTACCGTGAGCCTTCTTCCACTCTTACTCTTCTAAACCATAGTTTAGGTAGATGTCCCACTGTAATGTTTAAAGGAAAAAGTGAAAGATAAAAGTAATTTTTGAGAGTAACTTTTTAATCTACTGTTACACACACAGTCATCTGGGATCCATAAAGTGACCAACAGAAGCCCTTCCCCTAGCCACAGTCTGCATGCCCATCATGGCGACGCACTGACTCCCTGACGAGTTAGGAAGTGCACCACACACCTTGAAATACTTTCCACTAATGACATCCCTTAACAGGTACATTTAAGAACGTATCATGCAAGGTGAAAACGACAAAATACTGGTTTGCCAATATATTTTAAAATATTTTCTCACCAAATCCTGAAACTCTAGGGTTTTTAGCACAAAGTTTTCCATGCTAAGGAACAGAGAAGAGAGAAAATGCTGGGATCTGCAGGGCAGGGAAGTTCTCTGGGATCTGGGCAGATGTTGTGAGGAAGGTACACTTTCATTTCAGGACTGAATGAAGAGAAAGAGCAGCCCGTGCACATCTGGGCACAGCTGCCAAGCAGAGGAAGTGGGCAGGGAACCAGCACTCCTCGATCAGTGGAGAAAGCAGTACAGCGTATCAGGAGAGCTTGTACCACTTTATTACCCCAAATATTGAGCATCCCAACTGCCTGGAAAGAAGAAAGTAAATACCGCACAGAAAATGACAACTGAGAGCTGCGTATATGTTTAAATTTAGCACAGCTGATGTTACAGACAATATTCTGGGGACGAAATAATGGTTTCTTGAATAATATTTATGAAGAGCAGAGACATGCATGGCTTTAGTCAGTTTTCCCTATGAGTGATACAAAATAATCCTTTATTAATATTATTCTAAATTTGTTACCATTGTACATGATCTCAGAAGACCAAATGGAGAACATGTTACATAAATCAAAGGGATAAATGAATATGAAAGACAATTATATGCCCAGATAAACATTTGTGCCCATTCTATTACACTGTAAAACACTTTGTAAATATAAATATTGTACATAAATGTTAAATAAATATATAAATGTATTCTTCCTCTGGGTTTAAAAAAAAAGAATCTCAGTACGCAAAGAATTATCATTTCATATTTAAAGTTGTCCATAGCCCACATTTTTCAGCCTCTAACAATTGCTTCAGGGAAGCCAGAATCTCAAAAGAGATGACACAGTTGATGGCTGGGGGTTAGGGTAGGAAGTAGACAGAAATCCTTACCTCGCCACGTCCTTACTTTATCATTTAGTAGCTGTGTGGTCACAGATAAGATACATAATCTATCCAAAGTCTTGTTTTGAAATGTGTAAAATGGGATGAGTCTTCCTTGGAACAAAAGACTTAAAGCTATAGCATGTGGCTGTGACATGCTCCTGGCTCTCATGGCTGTCATGACCTCTGTGGCATCAGAGGGCATCGATGTGTGGAGGGATCACACGTGTGGACAACCAGAGATACACAAGACAGCTGGAGGACAGAGCGAGACCATGGCATGGTGGCTGCTCTCAGACTGAAAGATTTGGAGTAGGCAGTCGCCCCTCCGAGCTGGGTCCCTCAGTTCTGCAGCAGTTAAAACTTCAGGGGTCTGGACATCAGTCTATTGTTAAGTGATTATCTGTGCTTCTAGCCTAGTGAATTGTGCTTCCAATTCTTTATTAAGAAATTTGACAACAGCTTTATGAATGGTTTCTGGAGAGAGTCTTTCTGAAACAAATAGTCACTTGGAAACTCATGAACCCAAGCCATACAAGCAGGAATCCAACTACAAAATCAGTATTCACTTTTGGGAACTAGAGAGATCACATTTACTCCATGATGGAAAAAGATACTCCACAGTAGCCATATTTCCTATTCTGCCAGCAGGAGTATCAACATATTTTCTCTCTTTCCATTCAAAACAAAGTTGATCAGTACATTAATTAGAT
Source organism: Hystrix cristata (assembly GCA_004026905.1). Classification (NCBI taxonomy): domain Eukaryota; kingdom Metazoa; phylum Chordata; class Mammalia; order Rodentia; family Hystricidae; genus Hystrix; species Hystrix cristata. Next base: position 43,442 of record PVJO010001542.1, read on the forward strand.
ATAGTGAGATGTAGTCTATGTAACAGCTTGGAATTTAATAGAAAGAAAGGGAAACCCATTACCAGGAATAATCTGCTAACACCTCCTCTGCTGGTGAGGGTGGTCTCGCAGGGGACCAGTGTCGTCTCTCTGGAGGTCTGGCAGTCATAGACCATCTGTGGAGTAGCTCAGTGAAACAGCAACAGCCTGTGCGTCACCATGGTTTCTTCTTGACAGCCAGCAACCCTTGAAGTCTCTGAGACTTTTAACCAGAGAAGGTGTGGATGCTTCCTTATCGACATCATCAAAGATCTAGGCTAGCAGCATGACAAACTCTGTTCCCTGTTGGACCAAAAGACATGAAAGTTTTAAAAATCAGCCTGCCTCTGTTAGCTACTCTGAGTAAAAACTTATAAACACAAATTCTTAAAGGTCCAGCCTGCATGTACACGAGCACACTCAATAATAAAAATTTGTCTGTAGAACAAACACATTGCTGAGTTTAATGAAAAAAAAAAAAAAGTAATGATCCCAGAGTCAGGACTTAGGTTCACACCCCAGGTCAATTAGTGAGTAGCTGAGTGACCGTGGGCACCATTATTTCATTCTCAGAGTTTCTGCTTATCTATAAAACAGGAACGATAAGATTGAATTCTGGCTTCTCACAACACTCTGATGAAAATTAGAACAGATAGTGCATGTGGAAGTCTGTGAAAACTGTAGGAGGGGCTGCAGATAAGTGGTACTGCTGTCACCTATTTCTACGAATTGCTCAACACCATCCTCAGACCACAGATGAGAACTCATCACCCCGTCATAGCCCACTGTCTCATCTCCGCTGTCTTCGTCACCAGTTGATAGGATGGGTCCAGCACACCCTGTCGGCACACGTCCTTGGTGGAGAGCATTTCTCTAAAAGTGGAAAGAATTTCTAGCCCACTTTCCAAAAACCTATACTGTCAAACAGATGTGACGCCAAATGGGACTCCAAAGCTAGGAAAGAGAAATCTAGAAAATGTACAGATGCCTCTCTTTAGGTTTTTGCATTTTTGTTAAAACATTTAATAGATCAAATGGCCACCATCTCAACTCTGAAATCTCTTATAGCAGTAACTATTCGTCATTATTTACTAATCCTTACTGAAGTTGGTCATGAGGTAAATTCTTGATACAGGATATTTTAAAGACTGGGAAACTGAGACTTAGAGAAATGTGGTAACTTTCCTAAGGTGACAGACACATCGAGCTAGAAAGTGCCAAGGATGGGACTGATCCTAGGTCTGCAAAGTACGAAGTCTGACCATTACATTATCGTGTTTGTCCTGAATAACTACTCTATAGTTACGATTAGTTTGCCTAGTATCTGCCTTTAAGATAGGATGTTAAATAGCACTAGAATCCCCTTTGCATCAGTGTGGACACCACATGATCCATGGTTTCCACCAAATATTTATAAAATATCTGCTGTCAGCCAGGTGCTGCACTGGGGAGTACACAGCCCACGGGAGTGAATCAACCGGTGACAACGTCCTTCCTAGGGTGTGCTGACGTGCACTGCAATAGGAAACTCTGCTCTCCAAATTAACATACAGACTCTGAGGATTTTCTTTATCGCTCATAAAAAGATTCACCTAAATGTTCCTTTAATTTCACTGTCAGTGAGGCTAAGTATTTGTTAGGTGCCCATTAGGAGTCAGGCTCTGTGCTAACCAATCTAAAGATGAGAGTGCATTTATAAACCTTCTGTCAACTCACAGCTGTTCCAGAAGTACTAGGGAATGCCTAATATGAGTACATGTTAATTTTCAGCTAACCATTTCAATGGACAAAAAAAAAAAAAAATCTAGGATAAAATAACCAGGATATATTTGAAGAATTTTACCAAGAACTCGAGCCTACCAAATTTAAACTTCAGAAAGATCTTTAAAGCTTAAAACAGCCCTCTTACTGTGCTGTACAGAATAAGTATCAACACATCACAGTTAAGAACTAGGATACAAAAACAGAAGTATAGAGAGGAATGAAAAGCAGCATGAGCAACCCAGAAACTAACGTCACTCTTGAATTTTTGTTTTCCATGTTTCTGGAGCATCCAGACCGAATCGAACTTCCCTTTCCCCAAGCAGGGATACCACTGTGTACTGTTACACTTATCTCCAGATTTCTCAGGGATTCTCTTTGGAAAGTGTAAACTCTATAAAGGAAATGGCTCTACTAAATTCCATTATACCTCTAGCATGAACAAAACAGTTCTGGGCACATAATGGAGCTAAATAGATACTTGCTAATTAACAGACTAAGATTCTTGGAGATATAAGGGTAAAACATGAAGGACTGCAGATACCAAAGCAAAGATACTACATACTACCTAAAACCATCACCTTCCATTTGTTGGGGGAGTTGAAATATAGTGGTTAGGATGCTAGGTTCTGTCACTCTTTGTTTCTGCATCTTTGGATAAACTACTTAATCACTTTGTTACTCAGTTTACTACCATCTGTAAAAATTAGTATAGTAAGTGTACACAGAAATTGCTGTAATAATTTACAAGAACGGCATGTACAACACTGGCACATAATGATGTAGAGCAATGTTAGCTACTCTTATTTGTGACGCTGTGACTCTTATTTCTAAGAATGAAAAATTCCTTTAAAATTAGAAATATGTATCCAAAGTATACCAAGAAAACTAATTAAAAAATAAAATGAGAAATACGATGTAAGAGATGAATTTATTTCAAAGATATTAGGAAATTTAGTCCTTATAATCACTAAACTTAAATTCAACTTTGACTTCCAGATAAAGATGGTATATTGCACAAATGCACCCACATTTACTTCCTTCAAAGATCACTAAAACATGGCAAGGGGCACTTTTAAAGGGCACATCCATAGAATTTGGAGAATAAGAGAAGAGAAGATAACAGTAACAAAATTTCTCTGGTGACTCTTGCATACAGAGAAACGAGATGTAGGACAGTTCTGGTACTGAATGCAGAACAGTGGAGAAGGACAGACTGTGTGTTTTGGGGGCAGATACAATAAAGCATCCAGGAGACATGGGGCAATAATGATAGAGCCAACCTACAAGTAAGGGGCATCCTGGATAGGAAAGATAAGACATAATAAATACTTTCCAAAATTAATGATAGATACCGAACTGCAGTTCCCAGACACATAAAGAACACTGAACAAAATAAATTCCTCCCCCCAAGGATCCCTCAGACTATAATCATATCATATAAAACTAGAGGCAAAGAAGACAGCCAGTAGAAAAAAGGCACATTCCATACAGAGAAATTAAAAACAAAAATGTAAAAAATAGAGTATATTTTGCATCAGAAATATACAGGCTGGAAATTAGTCGAATGTTGTCTTTGTTACTGAACAGCAAGAATTTGTGCTGTTTTGTATATCATTTGTCCCCACAACTCATGCTGAGGCTTGGTCTCTAATGTGACGGTACGGGGGAGAGAGCCTCGTGGGAGCCATCTGAGTCATGGGCATAGAGCCCTTATGAATGGAGTGAGCTAGCTCTCGGAATCTTGTAGAATTGGTTAAGTTACCATGAGAGAAGACTGTCTCTTATGTCACTTCTCCTCCTCAGGTGTCTGCTTGCATTTTTTACCATAAAGCAGCACAAGGCCCTCACCAGAGGCAGCAGCCTAGTAGTGGACTTCCCAGCCATGGGCCAAACATACGCCTCTTCTTTATAAATCACCTAATGGCAGATATTCACTTATAGCAACAGAAATGGAATAAGAAAACCTAACGATCAGAATTTTAAACCCAGCAAAAATACTCTTCAAAAAAGGAGAAATACTGACTTTCCCAGGGCCAAAACAGAAAACAACAAACAACAAATCTGAGAGAATCCACTGCCAGGAGACCCATGTTATTAGAAACGTTAAGGCTCTTCAGCAGGAAGGAATATAATAGCAGGTGGGAATTTGAATCCATATAAAGAAATTAAGAGCATTGGGAATGGAATAATTAAACATTACATTTACTTTTTTATTTCTAGTTGTTCTGAAAGAAACTAAAGAAAAAATAGGAGTTTTATATATTCCTAATATATATTAAGAGCAAATATGTGACAACAATAGGGTAAGAACAGAAGGGAGGATTTGGGAATCTACTGTCCTTGTATTACTATAAGCGGAATAATATTTGAAAGTAGACGTCCATCAAATAAGAGGTGCATGAAAAAATCCTAAGGCAACTCCTAAATCTGTTCAAAAGAGAATAAATAGTAATCTAGTAGTAGAGATAACATTGCCTCATTAAAAAAATTCTCAATCAAAAAAGGGGGCGGGGCTGGGGATTTAGCTCAGTGATTAGAGTGCTTGCCTTGCAAGCACAAGGCCCTGAGTTCGATCCCCGGCACCACAAAAAAAAAAGGGGGGGGGGCGAAGAAAGGATAAAAGAACAAATAGGACAAATAGAAAGCAGCTACTTGATGGGAGATTTTAATTTGATCATATCAACAACCACATTAAATGTAAACCACACTACATGAAAAGCACAACCCAAATACTACGGCATACAAAGCCTACTTTAAATGTAAAGCTATAGATAGGTTAGAAGGATAGAAAAAAATTATACCATACAGTCACAAATTAAGAGAAAGTTGAGGCAACTTTATTAATATCAAAATAGGGTTCAGCTAAGAAAAACTACCAGTGAAACAGGCTATTACAATGTAATAAAGCATTCAATTCTCCAAGAAGGCAGAGTAATTAATGACTTTATGCCTATAAATGCAGCAGCTTAGTGCAAATGGGTAAATTCCTGAAAAACACATCTTACCAAAGTTAGCAAGAGGCAGTAGAAAAATTCAAATAACCTTACTTATATTAATTCCCAAATTAAATTCATAATTTTAAATTTTTTCAAAAAAGAAAACCCCAAGGCCTGATGACTTTACTTGTAGGTTCTCCTAAAGGTTTAAAGAGAAAAACAAGTGTTACACGAGTACAAAAAAGTATAGATCAAGATCTTGCATGGCTAATGATGCAAAGTCCTCGATAAAATATTAGAAAATTATATGAAAAAGATAAATGTTCTCAATGAGTGGAACTTGTTGGAAGACTGCAAGTCTGTTTGCACATTAGTAACCAAAAAATGTGTGATTTATCACAGGAATTGAACTGAAGAGAAAAAACATAGCATCTCATTAATGCAAAAACATTTTGAAAAATATTTATACTCAGTCATGTTAAAACAACCTTCAAAAACTAAGAAAAGATAAGAATTTTATCCTAGTTGTTTTACCATGACCAAGCATATAAAAACACCCAATCATGGAAGTCATATTTAAAGGTGAAATACTGTATTGAATGCTTTGAGTTCAGAAATGAGATCTTCTCCATCTCTATTTAACTACTGGAGTCATAGCTAATTCAACAATGTAAGAAAAAAAAAGTCAAGGCATAGAAATTAAAAAGAAAGAAGCAAATGAAGCTAAACATATAATAATAGTTCCTCTATGGTTCCACATAAGGAAGCTTAACTCTTATCTATGATGACAGAAGTAAGAAACGCGATTACCTCACTGAGGGATACTGACTGAAAAAGTACAACAGGGAACGTTTTGGGGTGATTGAAATGTGCTGTATCTTGGTTAGTGGGCAGTTATATGGATGTATTTAAGTACAGTACCCCTCCCATGTACGGGGGATACAAAGCCAAGGGCCCAAATGGATGCCTGATCGGCTTATTCTTAAACATACATAACTACGATAAAGTTTATTTCTAAAACAGGAATACTGAGAGATTAATGATAATAACTACTAGTAAAATAGAAAAACTATAATGGTATATAATAAAAATTATTTGAAATTTATAAATAGTTTAGTTCTGGAATTTTCCATTTAATATTTTCAGACCACAGTTGAATGCCAGCACTAAAACAGGAAAAACAAAACCCCAGAGAAGGGGAAACTATTATATTAAAACTTGCTGGACTGTACATTTAATATGTATGCATTAAACTGTATGTGAATCATACCTTTAATTTAAAAAGTTAAAAAAATCCTAATGGTAAATGAAAGAGGCAAGACATAATACTTACCACTTTATATAACATTTAAAAATAGGCAGCGTTCCATCCTTAGCACCGCCAAAAAAAAAAAAAAAAAAGTGAATCAATATATCTTACTGTGAAATTATTTTTGAAACAATCTGCCACTGAGCTGAAAGTGGTTTTCTCTGAGGAGGGGAAACTGGGTAGGCTGTTATTTTTCCTCATAAAACTAGAACTATTCAGTTCTTAAAAATCTGTGGCTATGTAACTGATAAAAGTAAAGATGTAAAGAAAAATGTATCATTTGCAGGCTGGTGCTATTAGCTTCAGGAGAGGATTATTGACATTCACTTCCAATAGGAAATTATTTCAGATGGGTGTCTGACCATCTGAACTCTGTCCAGAGACGAAGTCCCCTCATCAGTGGTTGTTTCACACGGGGCCACCTTGTTACCAGAACAAAAAACTGTAAATATGAGCATTAAATTATTGGGAGGGAGCAGAACTGTAACAAAAACTGATCTGTACTTCCTAATTACAAAGTCTCACTTCCATCTAACTGACCCAAATGTGAAGTCAAATTAAATGCTGTCTAATTAACCAGCATGCACAAACTTTGAGAGCACAGAGTAGGTATGATTCAGCCAAATAACAGACACACAAGGACTTGTAAATTGTGTCAACCCAGATCTGCCATCTCAGCCAGCTGCTACTAGGTTAAGCCATTTTGTTTTCACACATCTTTCCTTTCAGGGCTCTGCTTGTTATATTTACAGAAAAAGGCAACGCTGGTAAACAGTTTCACACAATGAGGTGTGAGAGTTGATAGGGTCCTATTCAAGCTCTGAACTCCCCTGATGAGCTGCCAAAAGTTGTTATGAATGGCCCAGCTGACAGGGTGATGACTGATAAAGGAAAAACAAACAGCTTGGGTAATTCATGAAAACACACAGCGCCAAGACAAATCCAAGTGCCGAGTGACAGTTAAGATAATGGAATTTTGGAAGCTTTTCTTAAAGGTTCCTCTCTACAGTTATTCTGTTAATAGGTTCTCCCCTAATGTAGCGGGATCTTCAACTTATTTCCACAGAAAAATATTTATGATGATGGTTGGTGGAGAGGTGCTGGCCTTAGACTTTCATAGGATGGTCAGTTTTCCATACTGTTGGCTCTTGCCAGAGCAGGAAGGATTTTAGTGGTCTGTATCTGCTGTTTAAAGAAATAAGATATCCTATTTCCAATTCTATTGCTAGAAATATTTTTGAAGCATTCTTCCTTCAGTTCTTTCCTTTACAAACCATTTGCCACAAATCTTTGATTGGAAAATAAATATTGGCTTACACACTCAGCTGCTAATATTTTAAAAGAGAACAATTTAAATGTGGCTGAAGTCAATTTCCAATTCACATAGCCCATTTTGGGTTCATTTCCTTAAATCAGGCGTGACGAAGCAAGAAAGTATCAATTTGTCAGTGTTTTGCTTTTGTACTCAATGGTTTTTCATGAACTGCATCGCGATTTCTATTAAAATGGTCTATTTCTTAATCAATGTTTCAGGAAGCAGAAAAATAAAGACATATATAAAGCATGTGTATGTGCACACATAAATACTCTCTGATCCTAAGCCAAAAGAAAGAGACGGAAGGAAAGCGGAGAAAGAAGGCAGAAGATAGTACAACTGGGAGGAGGGGTGGTGGGTGCGAGGAATTTTCAAGAGCTGTGTGTGTTGTAGATCCAGGCTGCTGTTAGGTCAGGCAGCTTGTAGGAAGCGCAGAAACTCAGTCCCACCCTGGCCCCCCACCAAATCAGAATTTGCATTTTAACAAGATCCCTGGTGATTCATATGCACACCCAGGTTTTAAGAAGCTCTGTAATTTAGATCACTGATTGTCCTTAAGAGTTTAAGCTTTTGGGGCTGGGGATTTAGCTCAGTGATTAGAGTGCTTGCCTTGCAAGCCCAAGGGCCTGAGTTCGGTCCCCCCCCCGCCCCCCCCCGGCACCACAAAAAAAAAAAAAGAGTTTAAACTTTGTAGTTATAAAAGCTTACAAGGGTGATGGTCCATATTTTACAAAAACAGTTTAAAACGGTATCATAAATTATTTCTATCTCGAAGTAGTTTAGTAAGTCTTCATTCAAATTTCTATTTTCTTTTCTACCTCCTGAAGAAATCTTAGTTCTGAGTAGGCTCATCATCTCTTCCTCAATCATTTGCCTTTTACCTTAAAGGAGAGCTGAGCGAATCACTATACAGGCCCAGAGAACAGAGGGACCTTCACTTTCTCGAGTGCAGCAAAAATCCTCCCTTGGTTGTTCATTTTTTTTAAAGTGTGGTGGTTGTTAGTACTGTGTTTATAGACTCCTCTTTAAATTTGCAGGGATCAAGACCTAGTTTAACTCTTAATACACTTCCTGTGTATTGATAAATTTAAATACATACACATTTTAAAATATGGCTCAAAATACTGTACATAATGGCAAAAGACAATGTTAAATCAGGGAAAACACTGGCAACACATAGTTTTATTAGGGCTCATTTCCTTAATTGACAAAGGGTTTACGTTAATTCAGCTGGAAAAGACGTTCAATGGAAAAACGGGCAGTTCGTACTCAGAGATAGAAAATGCCAAGAATAAACATAAAATGTACAACCTTATTCATGACTCACGATATTTGGAGGTTTATTCATTACAGAAGCATAGCTGGATTGCAGAAATCACGTGCTTATAAAATTGTCACACACAGCCACAAGCCCAGAGCTTCCACACAGCTAGCTCCTGAGCCTTTATGTGTAATACGGGTCTACTCTACTCAGATGGAGCCCTCTGTGAAGTGGGTGATCACCAGGATGGCTGCCTCCCATGCAGTAACTGGCTGCCTCTAATCTGTGATAATACCAGGTCATCACATGACGGAGGAAGAGAGAAGACGGAGCTCTCCAACCTACACTTCCAAATTCTGGAAGTGACACATGCTATTTTGTCTACTACTGGCCAGAACCTGGTCACGGAGTCCCCAGCTAACCACTCCCACACAGGCAGCTGGAGAGTGCAGTCTTCTTGTGTGCCCAAGAAGGAAAAATCAAAACGTGACTTCTACAAGACACAAAATTGTCTTTGCCACATTTGATGTCCTTGTCTGAAATTGAGGACAATACCTACTTCACTGTGCAGCTGCAAGATTACTTAGGAATGCATGCAAGGGCATATTACATAGTCAACACTCAAATAGCATTTACTTATTTTCACCCAAGCTGATGAGTCACCATTTGTTGGGCCATTCAAGAGGCTTACTGCAAGGACCCGGCCCGGGCCTTCGGGCAGCACAGCTCTCTGTCACAGGGAAGAGATGATGTGCAGGGTGTCACTGGGCAGTGCAAACCAACTCGAGGTCTGGTCACCACTCCAAAACACTGACAGCCCAGGGACACACCCGAAGAGGCACAGTATGATGCTTCCCTCGATTCACACCAGCAATTAAGGAAAACCAACAAATCCCAATGTGAATGTATGCTCAGCCTTTTTCTTGCTGCTGATAGAAGTATCTTCTTTTTCAAAAACAGCACAGCCCTTTGAGTTGTTTTGCTATCATTTGTATAACCACACATGATAAAGGTCCCCCTAGTTTGGTTAAATACGTTCGACCCATGTATAATGTAAGAGTCAGATATATTTTTAAATAGGTTATAATTAATCTTTAACTTCTGATGTGAAGGGAGGAAAGACAAAGAATCAAGAGAATTACATGGCAACCCTATAAGGAGACAACAGAACCCTATTACATTCATGTTCTTAGCTAAATATTCTCCTTGTCATTTTATGCACTTAGCCTGTAAATAAAGTCCTCATTTACTCCCCATCCAATCTCCAGTTAAATTCTGGAGTCAGCCACGAACCACCTTCTAGAATCTGATACTCTAGAAATTATTATTGACTACTGTGTATTAAACATCTTTCCAGTGACTGTAAAGAAGTGATATTGAAATACAAAACGTTTTTAGGCTAAGTTTATATCTTGCCATAAGAGTCTTGTTAATGACAAAAATGTCTTTTCAAGAATCCTGTATTTTTAGTTACAGTAACTTGTGATATGAAAATATAAAACTAGTCTTGTATCTTTATCAAAACAGTTTATCTGTTATACAACCATTTATTTAAATGATTTTATCCAAATTTAAAAAATAAGTATAAAATAACAACTAATTAGCTTATACAATGTCACCTACCTTGGCTAAGGATGGATAAAGCATTTCTAATGTTCTTTAATTCCTTTGATTTCGCTGCAGTTTGTTCTTAAAAACGGAAGGCCAGGAGCACAGGGGAGTTCATTCTACAGGTCTGCCACCTCCCACCACTTGGACCTCATTCTGCAACGCTCCACCTGGCCACTTTAGGCCTCAGCACGCAAAGTGATCACTGAGACATTTTGTAGTGATCAGGGACACTTGGACACTGTTGTTTAGGAAATAATTATCATCTTTTATGGTCTTTCACAATAACTAGAATGTCACCTAACTCCAACAAAATCCCACTCCCATGCCCAACACATACTGTAATTAGGCATCGCTGGGCTGATTGTCAGTGCTGTGTCACATTTATGACATTCGGTCAATAAATCAAATCCCTTTGATTTAGGACCCTGGCCTCTGACCTGATGCCAACATAAAATGACATAACATATTGAAAATGATAATATGTAAAACTGTGATAACACGTAGAGCCAAATAACCAGAATCTAATGACACTTTCAAATGCTGTCCCATTCTAAACTTGCATCCTTCTCAAAACAATGATCATATACAGTAGTAGCTGCTACTAGATATACTGAATAGCTACTGTGCGCAGACATGGTTATAAGGACTTTCTGTAAATTACCTCACATTCCCTCCTCAACAGCCTTATAAGACCACTATTATTAAAATCCCATTTTACAGATGAAAAAAACCAAGACCTAGAGGGGTGAAGTTACATGGCTGAGGTCATGCAGCCAGTAAGGGCAGAGGCTTTATTACCAGCCTTACTGTACTGCATATATATGTATACATAGTATATTTATTTATTATCACTTTGAAAAAAATTTAGACATTTCAATGGGTCCTTTAAAAACCCATTCCATAAACTAAATTTTATCTCTGACATACACAGCTGAGTAGGAAACCGAGCATATGAATGGCTCACTAGGCTCTCTACAGTAAAGGTTATCAGGTGAGTGACTCAGCTTCAGCTGTTCCTTTATCTCTAAAATGGTGGGGCATTGACACTGTTGTGGGCTGAACGGTGTCCCTACCTATGATGAAATCGTACGTGGGACCCCTAACTCCCAGCGCCTCAGAATGTGACTAGATTTGTAGATCTTTAAAGGAGGTGGTCGAGTTCACATGAGGCCTGCAGAGTGGATCTTAATCCACCCTGACTGGCGTCCTTTGCGAAGAGGAGGTCTGGAGGTACAGGGAGACACCGCACATGCATGGAGGCGGCCGCCTGAGGACACGGGGGAGGTGGCCATCCACAAGCCCAGGAGGGAGGCCTCGTGAGAAGCCAACCCTGCCAACACCTTGATCTTGGACTTCCAGCCTTCACAACTGTGCAAAAATAAATTTCTGTTGTTTAAGTCATCCAGTTGGTGATATTTTGTTATAGCTTTAGCAAATTAAAACAAACACATTCAAAATAATTATCATAGTACTTGGCAAATAGTTAAGTACTCAATTGATGGTTTTACCATCAGCTCAGTTGTGAATATGGATGCACACACAGCCTTTGTTTTGGCTTAAAGAAACATGTCCTAAGGTATTAAAACATAATCTAAAAAATGCTTTGTTTGTAATCAATAAACTTTTCCCCAAACTTTCAAAGACGAAGTATTGTTCATTTATCAAACTAATAAAGTCTGTCAGACATCGGGTAAAGGTTGGGTTGCCGTAACTGTTCATCACAGGGCAATGTCGAAACGGCACGTGACTTTGGAAAGCTGCTTCTTGTAGCTATCGCAGGTTATGAAGTTTGAGCATCAACACATGTTGACGGTCATACCCAAAGGTCATGGCAGAAAGAGAACCGGCACATACAAACACAAGCAGTGCAGGTGAAAGCGAAGTAGTACACTGAGCTTTTTTTGAATGAAACTACCTGTTTCTGAGCCTCCCAGACCAATTCTAGTCAGTTATCTTGGACTCTCATGCTGAGAAAGGTTCCCAGGCCGCACCTGGCTCAGAACAGGCCGTCAATATGGAACAGAGGTGGCAGCTGGGCCACAGCAGTAAAAGGGCTGCATATGCCCACTCCGGACACTGGTTAACGAGGTCCTGTGATCTCCATCTTTTAATACAAGGCTGCATGAGAATCAGATGATTGTACACACCGGACGTCGTTCAAAACCCTGCGTAAGTAAGCAATTCTGAATTCACTAACGAGTAAATGTTTTTCATTATAGATGTATTTCTTTGACATTTAATCTTTATTATTTGAAAACATAAGGAAAACCTCTGTTTTGTGCTAATGAAGGCCCTCAGCTGGTCGATTTTCAGGTCACTTGGGTATGGTTTAATGCTTGATAAATGCACGTTACTCAGAGTATCTGAGAACAAATTCTGAGCATGGGGAGCATGTGTGGATGCCAGAAGTGCAAATACGGTTTTCTCCCACGCTGAGAACCAAAGCTTTACCACAGGACTGAGATGCTGCTGCAGTAGCAGCCAGCTGGTCACCGTGCCCACGCAGAAAGCCACTGCAAGTGATGGGCAAGCAGCATTTGCTTCCGAGGTGCCAAGCCTGGGAGTCTAAGAAGCGTGCTTAGACATCCAGGACTTCGAGTGTGAGGCTCAAATGGGACACAGAGCTTCCCACGTGGACATGGCCAGCCTGACTCACACTGCAGTCCCCGCCATGGTTAGAAGTGGAGAGAGAGACAGTGATGGAGAAACTGACCAAAACCAAGCCCAGCACCACCTCTGGAAAACCCCAAAGGGTAGGTAAGAGGTGCTGAAAGGGAGACCGGGCTTTTCCTCACCAAGATCATAACAAATAAGCCCAGACAAAACGACGCTGCTTGTATCGCTGCAGCAGGAACACAGTGAGCTCCTAGTGTTCTAAACAGGTAGTATTGGAGTTGTTTTTTGTTTTGTTTTACAGTACTGGGGATTGAACCAAGGGCTTTGGCTCTGTGGTGTATTTCCAGCCCTTTTTTATATTTTTCATTTTGAAAAAGATCTCACTAAGTCACTAAATTGCTCAGGCTGGGCTCAAATTTGTGATCCTCCTGCCTCAGCCTCCCAGAGTGCTGGGTTTACAGGCATGTGCCACCATACACAGCTTGGTATTGTAGTTCTTACAGCAATATCCACTGAATATCTATTGACTGACTACATTTTAAAATACAAATCAGCTATTTCAATTCACTTTAACCAATTATGATCACATCTCTATTAAGTTATATGGAGTAGGTTTGCTTAAGCACTAACCTTCTGTACTATGCTAAAATTCTGCCAAAAATTCACAGATTTAAAAAAAATCAGTTATATGACTTCTTTAAATTTTCATGCAAAATGTAAAAGCAGAACAAAATAAGGATTATGTCGGCTTATTTTTAATATAGAAAACTATCCAGAAGACTTTAAAGGCTCCATTTCAATTCTGGAAATAGGCCAGAAAAAAAATAAATAAATAAAGCCAGGTGAGGTGACACAGATCTGTAATCTCAGCACTCCAGGTCCAGAACTCAAGCCCTGCCTAGCAATGCAGCAACTCAGCTAGACCCTGTCTCAAAGTAAAAAGAGTTGGAGATGTAGCTCAGTGCAAAGGCCCTTCCTTAACCAGTGTATCTAGTGCATCAGATATCCGAATGTTCCCAATTGAAATTATATTTCATTATGCTTTAGAAAATGTTACTTCTAAGAGACTGCAAGTGATGGGCAAGCAGCAATCTCTCATTCAAATAACAGGCTTTCTAAGGCTTAGTTGGAAAAAGAGCCTCAAATTCCTCTATTCTTTGGTCTCCTGCATGGCTCTAACAACCAGAAAGCTCCCAGATGGGAAGCGAGTACATGCTGTGTAAGCGGAGGCCTTCTCCCACTTCCTTTCCTTCACAGCCTAGGAAGGTTTTCTGAAGTCTAAAGGTGCTCTGTAGGAGGTGAGGGCCCACGTGGGCTGCCAGCAAGCAGAAACATTTGGCAACTTAATACTGGGCCACATGTGGCAGTTCGGAAAACATCACCACAATGTGAGATGCATTTACTTCAGTGGATTCCTTCTGTTCTACAATCTTTCCAGACCTCAGGAGCTATGGGAGTTGATGGGGGACGGGCGGAGAAAGATGTCTTGTTGAAAATGTTTATTATACTTAAATCCTGGAACCACGTCCTGCTGCTTTTATTCTGTGTGGTTCCGAGTCTGCACACTTGGGCAGCAGGGGTGTATGTCACACAAAGCAGAGTGGCACAGGGACTGGAAAGCTGATCACTGGAATATGAGGTGTTTTCCATTCATTTTAAGTCAGAAGGAAACATGTCAGTAGGTGTCTTTCTTTAGGGACTAAGCACTGTGCTTGCTCAAGTTACTTCTGAGCCGAGCATCCTTCACCCTGGGGACAAAGAGCTGTGTCCTTTCGCAAACAACGATTTTGGGCTGGCCCTCGTGCCCTTGTTTGCTGTGGTAAGCTGTAGATGCTGCTATTTCCTGCATGGGAGTCATAGCAAAACCACAGCACTTTCCAGCCACCAAATGCTTGGTGGCTGGAAATATCAGGCGGGCCTCTCTCCTCAGTGTCAGCGGGAGCCGAGCCAGGCAGTGACCTCGATGGTCCTTTCTTCTTCTGAGATGCCGTTGACCCAACAATGGTTTTGTGATGCTGAGATAGGGAAGAAATAATACAATGTGGCTAAGCAGAAGCTGTGGCGTCAGGCAGAATGATCTAAGTCCTAGTTCTCATTTACAAATCCCATAAACTCAATGTACTACTCATCTTCTCTGAGCCTCAATTTCCTCAGCTGTAAAAAATAGGAGTAACAGAGATAATCTGTCCCTTATAGGAACTAAATAAGATACTGCAAGATACTGTGTGGAAGTAATACATCTCACACCCAGGTATCTCGCATTTAGTAAATGCTCAATAAATGTAAGCTCTGATTATTAGTATTATGAATCAGATTGCTTCATCTATAATCTCTACATGGCCCCTTTCCTTGGAATTCAAACCATTAGTATGTACAGAAATTCTATACTAATGACGAGCAATTAAGTAATTTAGTCTCATTGGTTCCTTTTACCTGACATGGGTTAACTAAAAAACAAACAAAAAAAACCCCAATGATCTCACTAGCAGGCTAGTTTATTCTCCTTCCTGGGCTAGCTAGCACATGTCTGAGTCTCCATCCTTGAGTCTGTCCTTTGAGACTGACCTATACTCTCTACAAGAGTACTTACTAAGCAACTACTCACTGCAAACGCAGCAGCAGAACAGCACATTTCAAAGGGGCAGAAACTGTTTGGAGGCATTTACAGAGCAGCAGAAAGGACAGAACATGCGTATGACTGCTTAGGCAACTGGAAACAGCCACCACGATCACATCGACAGGGTTAGGCAGGAGACTTAGAGCTTCCTTTGTCCACGATCAGCCGGTTCCTCCGTTTCCTCTGCATCGGCTCTTTCTTCCTTGCAGATGCAAGTCCCAGGAGAGACAGACCCAGCAGAGGCTGTTAAGGGGAAAGACCAGAAGCCCGACCGTAGGCATGCTGCGCCTCCATCCTGGAGGTGACACTCACTGGTATGCAGAGGGACGCAGATCTCAACAAACCCGTGTGTTCTCAGCACTGGGGACACTTGAGAAAGAAGGCATTTTCCCTGACCCCCAGGGCTGCCTCTGCTTACTGAGGTCTACTATTCAACTCCAAGCCAATGGGCTCCACCAATGCTTCTCACCGGGACTCGGCTCCCATTACAGGATTTTCATGGAACTAGTCCTCTTTCCTCTGTGCACATTCAATTTTCTCCCGCTCCTCATGCATTCCAGAACCACTTCCTCTGAGATGCTTCAGTTGTTAAGAATTTCATGGCTCCGGAGCTAATCATTTTTCTTTTGCCTAATTTTTCTAGAAACTTATTATGTCAGTAACTATTAGACTGATTCATGATCTTCTAAGTAACTCTAAAGCAGATTTCTTTGCCTATGTGCATGGCTGTTCTTTCTCTTCGCTAATAGATCCTAGATTGCTTTACTAGAGAACCTTCCCACTTCTCACTTCCTGGGTGAGTACATCCCTGCAGAAGTTCCTTATGTTTACTGGCCTTAGTTATGTAGCTCTAGAATTACATAAGTTGTCTTAAAATTCTCTTTCCATATCTAAAGCCAATAGGTACATGGTACAATTAGAAAAAGACCGCTTTTCTCAAGATACTTGTGTCCACTGCTTAAAAAACTATCAAGATAAATGTACAAAATCTACCATGTCCGCAATATGAATAATGTTCTTGTGAAGTATACAACCTACAGAACTGTACATGGTGGTACTGCCCAAGAAAGGGATTCCTTACTAAAGGTAACAGGATAAACCATTCAGTTAGTAAGAGAAAAGTTAGTTGTGAAAACCCTGATTCATCACTGTTTCTTTGTAAGAGCAAACTGTGATGTGTATTACAATCATCTTAACTATCACCAATATAATGAGAGATTTCACACATATTAAAATGGTGTAGGCTGGGCATGGTGGCTGGGCATGGTTGTCCCAGTTACTCAAGAGGCTGGGGCAGAAGAATTATAAGTTCTAGCTTAGCTTGGGCACTTAGTGACAGCCCGTTTCAAAAAAACAAAAAAGAGGTGGGGGTGTAGCTCAGTGGTGGAACATTTGCCTAGCATTTGTGAAGGCCTCAGTTTGATTCTAGCCCTGCAAAAAAAAAAAAAATATATATATATATATATATACACACAAATATTTTACAATGGCTATTTACATAGTGTCAAACATGTATCTATAGAATTTTCTTCTGTAAAGACAGAAATTGTTACAGTGGAGAAATCTGATCAACATCACCTAACCTAGTGGTTGGCACTCATTTCACCAATATTAAAGCAACATCATATGCCCTCCAGTGTGAGACACAAAGGAGAATTCAGGGTCACGTCTGGGCTTTTCCTGTATTTAACCATAAAGAAACAACAGAGAAACCCAATGGAAGGGCATTCTACAAAACACCTGTCCTGGACCTGTCACAAATGGCTGCTCCAGATTAAAGAAGACCAAAGACACACACCAATAAAGGAGAAGGATGAGCCTCGGCTGGGTCCTTTAAAAAAACTCTACTGGATAATCAGTCAAATTGCAATATGGGTCAATCAGATAATGGAACTGTATCAATGTTAAATTTATCAAATTTGAGAACTGTACTGGAAAAGTACTTGGGGCAGAAGATTGTAAGACCTATGATATAAGTGAGAGAAAGTAAATGTACAAAAATGTGAACAACTGGTGAGCTAAGATGAAGAATATGTAAATTTTCACATACTATTCTCTCGAAGTTCCCATAAGTTAAACATTTCAAAACAGAAAGTTTTTAAAAAATGTTTTGTATGGCTTGAATAAACACACAGTATTATTCTGGTGGGGATAAGCAAGAGTGGTAGAGTTTCACCTCAAGATAATGAATTTCCCATTTAAAGGAGAACGAAATGAACAAATATTTGGCAACACTGAGCCATGAGCAAATAAGACACTGAACAAGTTTCTGAAAGATGGAAACAGATGGGAGCATCAAACTGAAAATTAACTATGGAGAATGGACCACATACATTTAACTTCATTTCTTTCCTAAATTTTCCTGAAGATATTACATCAAAATATAAAAAGAGTATGAATGTTCAAGGAAAGGAATGGATAAAGATATTAATGGATGATAGGTATCAAAATAATTTTAAAGAAAACCAAAACAACTTCAGAAGACAGAAAGTGGTTAGAGCAGTGAAAAACTGTGTTTGAAGAGTGGTGCTAGAATCAAATTCTGCAGAGGAAAGCAATGATGAGAATGAAGCCCAAGGAAGCTTAAGGTGCATGAGTCAGAGGGGCCAATGTAGTGCAGTGGGAGGGATGAGGGCTAAAAGGGAGATAGGTTGGAAGTTGTGTAGGAGTCAGAATCCCACATGGATTCTGTCCAACACGCCCAGGTCATCTATTGGATAGAAACACTTAAATTACTCTCCAGACTTAGAGATAGAGGTACCAGGCATAAAGAAGGGCCAGAATAGGAATGGGGCTTTAAAAAGGGGCATACGAAATGGTGAGCTCCCTGATCCCTTCTGCCTCCCTGTTCCAGAGTACCAGCCTCCGAATCAGGAGAGTGGAGAGTTTACCTCTTGAGACCCCCGCCTAGTAAAAGGGAGACCTCCAGATCCAGGAATTCAAGGGTCTCTCTCAGCAAATACTGGCTTGCCTCTTGATCATACTGCTGTGAAATGCATCCACTAACAAGCTCTAAAAATGGAAATGAAGCTTCCAATTGGCTTTCTCCTAGTGATTTTCTCTTAAGTATTACAGATACTGACTACAAGACATTTGAGGAGATCCTTTAATATGTAAGAGAAGGACCTAAACAAACAAAAATGAATCTGCAGGAAACTGATATCATGCAGAGAATAAAAGCAAATAGTGTTTAAGATATACTAACGACCTCAGAGAACTAACAGATGATGCTACATCTACGAAACAAGAATAGGTTGTTATAAAACAGGAATAAGATATAAGATAGAGTCCCTGGAAAAGTGTTAAATCTACAGGAAGGACTTTTTCAAATGAAAACACTTTATTTCCATGCATTTTTCTTTAGAAAGCTCTGGAAAGGTATACTCCACAAAGATGAGAAGCAAGAAAGGGGAAGCGATAAGACCATTAAAAGAGAGTCCAGCACAGGAAAACACAAGATAAGTTTCAGGATGACAGCCAACTGTCAAAGCAAGAAAGCGATCAACCCAAATTGAAGAAAGAGGAAAAAAAAAAAAAGATTTCTAGAGAGAGACTTCTCTAGAAAAGAACAACCAAATAGTCCAAAGACAATTGATAAATGATCATATCATACACATAGCTATATATGTATCATAAACCTATCATCAGATAGATAGCTATTTAGAAAATACTGATAGTAAATCTGATGATAGATTTGATAGAGCATATGAAATATAGAAACAAGGTCATTATTACTTTTAAAAAATTTAACATGATTAGGGAAGTAAAAGTACCTTATTTTTTCCCAGTATTAAATTTTATTTACAAGCAAGATAATAATTTTAACACTGAAAAATAAAGTAGAAGCAATAGGGATGGCAAATAAAAGCAGTGAGTGGAACGCAATAAAATACAGCTATCATTGATAGCTAAAGAGAAAACAGTAATCATATTATTTAGAAGGAAGAACTGAAGAATTTTAAAGGGTTGCTTCCGAGGAGTAGAGAGGGGAATGAAGAAGAGCCAAAAAACCTTCTGTTTCTGTTATAAGCCTGTCAGTGTTATGTCACTGTTGACTAATTCACCGTTGTTTCCTTGGTGAAAATAAAAATAGAAAAAGATTACTTGAAACACAACAGTAAAGCATAACCTTGAGCAGGTACAGGAATAGCTATTGAGGAAATGAAGATGATCCTTCTTAATAGAACAGAGAAGGAGCAAATGTGGACACGACAAACACAAAAAGAGAGTGGGTGAAGGGCTATCGAGATCACAGAAAGGTTCACTGGACAACAGTGGACTCTGTTAGCAGGGTGGGGACTAGGCTGAGGCAAGAGAAGGGCCTGGAATGCAAGACTAAGGGAGAGAATTGTTCTCAAAGATCTACAGGACCTTGCTGGAGCCTGAGAGCAACTACCTTGACTGTGCACCTCACAGGCCTCCTGTGGCTCACCCTAGTGCCAGCCTGTTAGCCCCAGTCCTCAGTCCAGACATAGTGGGTTGTAGCTGCAATGTTTGCAGCTGAGCATTGTTCACCAAACAGAAGAGGTATATAGGGAGGTTATGTGATTAAGGGCTGGAGCAGAGAAAGAAACAAGAAAAATATGAAGTAACCCTTTCTGAGGCCTGTGTTCAGATTCTTCTCCACAGCGCTTTACCGTATTCCCTCTTTCTGGGGCACCTGTCACTGAACTTCCTGGGGAAAAGGGAAGGACAAGATGAGAGTGACCTTCCTTGGCTTTACTGTCCGCTTCAGGATGAGTGAGGGGCAGGTAGGTGTGGCTTTCCTGATTCTACTCTGTTTCCAAGGTTCCACATTTTGGGGTGCTGTGTCCTGAGCCCTGCACATCCTATCTCTTCCCTTCGTTTTTCTTTAATTTATATGACTGACCTTTTCTGGGTCTTTGGACTGAATATCTAGTTTATTTTTGTCATCTCTCTTGATTTTTCAATAAATACTTTTAGCATACAAATTGTTCTCTAAATTCAGTTTTAGCTGTGTCCAAGAGTTTTTCCATATATGGATTTTGTTATCTTTCATAACCGAATAGCTCATAACTCTGTAGTTTTATTCTTTTCTATTCAAAGAGTTATTGTTTTACAGGTCTGGAGGGCAAAAGTCTGAACTGCATTTCTCTGGGCAAGAATCAAGGTGGTGGCAGAGCCTTACTTGCTTCCACACCTAGCTCTAGAGGACAGTCTGTATTTTCCTTCCTCTTCCAGTAACCAGCAGCTGCCCTCCATCCTTGTTTCGGGGCTCCGTCCCTTTGAATGCAAAGCCAGCAGAGCTGGATTGAGTCTTTCTCATGTTCCATCCCTCTCACGCTAACTCTGCTGACTCTCTCATGCACATTTAAGGATAATCCGGGATAATCTACTTTAAAGTCAGACAATTAGCGACTTTAATCCCATCTGCAACTGCAATGTAGCATATTCATAAGTACTGTGAATTAGGATGTGGACATCTCTGAAAGATCATTATTCTGCCTACCACAAGTTTGTACCATCCTGAAGTATTTGGTAACTTATGAATATGTAATGCTTTTATAATTTAAGAGTACCTGACAGCATTTCTTAAAAGTTAAAAAGAATTAAACTTACTTTTATTTATTTATTTTAAACTTACTTTTATAATGATAAAACAATGTGATGTTCGGGATTAGGTATAAATATTCCATAAATGGAATATTCCCAAAGACCTGGCAACCTAGAGACATACATAGGCGGAATACAGCATTAGACTCAGGGTGTTTTTCAGGCTATGGAGGAAAAGGAATGGGACAATTCACAAGAGGAAGCTTCAGATGCTAGTGGAAATGAAAGGTGTGATATTTATTCACACTATACTCACAAATAAACCCCATGAGGGTGTGCAAAACCTTGAAAACATGCAAAAAATTGAGAAGAGTTAAGTAGCAGAAAAAGATGTAGGAAAACATACCTATAATCTTAGGTGGTGGAAGCATTCCTTATACCCCAAATCCATGGAGCAGAAGTTAATAATTAAGATAAAACAAAGTGAAAATAAAGGCAACAAACTAAGAAAACAACAGTTGACAATGTATGTCCCAGAGACCAGAATCCATAATCAATGATCTTCCGTACTCTGACAACACTAACAGAAAATGAGCAAAAGACTGGAACAGCCCAATTTTCAGAAGAAATGTGATTACAAAAAATATGTGAAAACACACTCTATCACTAATAAGGAAAGATGAGTGGTAAGTTAAAAAAGAAGTATTTCTCTAGACGCAATATATTCACTAAAAGCTCAGACTGATGTGCCGAACTTCAGGGTTTGAAGTCAGGTCCCACTGCTCATTATTCACCATGAGGCCTTGAAGAAGTTAACCTCTGTGTGCCTCAGTTTCCATATATGAAAACAGGGATAATAATACATCTTAATTCCAAATTATTGTAAAGATGGAATGAGTTAGTATACGAAAGTGTTTTGAATAATGCCACAGGGATGATGGTAAGAAAACAGACACAGGGACAATGGTAAGAAAAGTTATGAAATTATAATTTTTCCAAGGAAAACTTGGAAAGATTGGCAAAGGAATTAGCCTAGTCACGCTTCGAAGAATGTCAGTTTAGTGATGGGCTTTCAAATACTTCAGATGTAGGCTAAGAATGTGAAAGTCATACATTTTCAAGGACAAACATTCTATAGTAAATAGTCTCCATTCATTGTTTCCATTGTACATAATATTTTGTTAAGTTTTACATCTCCAGGAAAGTAATGTTTGCAAACTCAAACCATGGGCCTTCGATATCACTTTAGATGACATAAACAAATTAAAAATAAGGCCAGCCTAAGCCAGTTGTGTTTATCAACCTGATCCCCTCTGAAAAGGAGAAATGAAGGCAAATGCCCTTTAATACTGTTTATTAGTGGAGTAATATAATACATTTTGACAAGTTGAACAGTTGTAACAGGCGGCTGTTAAAATCTCTACAGGGCCTGTTTAGAATGAAAACAGGAGTGAGAGACAGCTCTATAACTGGGTTTTAAGAACAGCTCAGCCATCAACTATATCCTAAGCAAGTACTTTTATCCAGTTAATTTACGGAGCGAATCCCTTAGGGTCTCTAGCCGTCTACCACTGCAGCTCATTAGAGCCCAATATCCAACTTTTCTCATTGTAGCACTGAAAGCTTGTATGCTTAAAATGTAATTAAACTTAAAACAAACAAGATCTTTATTCCCTGACAGTCCTGCTCTTTTTAAATTGACAAAGGCATGAACTTATATAGGATTATTTAGAAAGCACTATACGTTTCAGCCACTTATGGCAAGACATTTGCCCAACTGTTCATCCTGCATGCAATTAGAAATCTAAATACTTGGGTAACGGGTTTCTATTGGGAATTAAACTTGCAGATCTCTTACAAACGGGTAATGTGGTAAGACTTGCTGTCCAATGAGGTGTCTTATTGAAATATCCCAGGCCGTTTCACTTGTCACAGCTGTCGTTTCAGCCGCCTGCACTCACAGTGTATAGCTTTCATTACGAAAATAGAAATTTGTGTCCTAAGTGCTGTTACATTACTAATGCTAAATATTTAATTCCCTGGGGTTCCAATTATGGTTGAGCACTGGCAACACTGATTCTACTTTTTAATAACAACTGTAAAAGCAATTTGAGCATTTTTCAATTAATTAAATACATAGTGAACGAGTAACCTCTTGTCATTTTGCCCTCCAGGACCTGAGCTAATTGGTGAAGAATAAAATGTTTTGAAAATTAACTGATATTCTGCTCTCCGCACTGTTATACCATTAAATTGTAGTTTGCAAAATGAAGTTTGCCTTCTAATAGTTACACTCAGTGTAGTCTGCAGATGTAAGAAAGCACTATGTTTGAAGTACTTAGCGGTGCCTCCAATTAGAGCCAAGTTCAAAGTCAAGCAGTTTCTCTAAACACCAGTCAGTATCAATAATACTTTGCATTGTTCACAGATAAATGTAACAAATTTCAACACAGGAAAGTTGCCCAGATTCCATGACATGTTTTCACAATTCAGTTTAAATATTTTGAAAGTCCGCTTGAAAGAATTCCTATCATTAATTATATTCGCACAGAAAAACTCAAAAATCAGACCTTTTTTCTAAAAGACAACGCCACAAACCAAACATCTGGGAAAGTCCTTCCTTCTTAAATGCTTAGTTGCAGTTTCTCGCTTCACCATCAATGACGTCAGAAATCAGTCCCAAATCGGTGTTTCAGCTGAAAACAATGAATCATACAAGCAGATGACACATTTTAAAATGAAATTTTTTTCTGCAGGAGAATGAAATGTGATTAAAGAGACCTTCTTCTTGCAGAAAAATGTCTCTGACAGGTGTTCTTCTGGCTCTGAGTCTTGATGGGCCATAATCTAAAATCCACGCTCACGGAAAGTGAATGTCTTTTCGGCAGCTGTCTGTCTAACAGAGATGATCCCTAAACAGGTTTCACTGAATGAGGGGCCTCAGCAGAAGCATTATGGATCACGGAGTAAGACACAGAGAGTGAAATTAATCACTCTGGGAGAGAGGGAAAAATAATAGGGAAAATTTAATCATTTCCATACCAATCTTTAGGGTTTAAATCTTTAATATTTCTAAGATTATAGTAACGTCTTTGAGAAATGAACCTAATTACAGGATTAACTTAGTAGCACCAGTCGGTTCATGTAAGTAGATCAGTCTACATTTCTGATTTTCTTTTAAAAGTAAAGAGGATAATGAGGACATTTTAGAATTCGGGGATTGAGTTGAGCTTCACAAAGCAATCTGAGATCCATCAGCAAATACACACACCCACACTGAAATGAAAAGAAAAATAAAATTTGTTGTGGGTTTATTTAAATATTAATCTATATGGAATGCAACATCTTAATAGACCATCAAAAACATTGGTTAAATACATCCTCTCATCAACAATGGTTTTTTGTAATTTTTAAATTTTGTGGTGATGGGGAGAATTAACAAATTTTTAAAAAATAAGCTATAGAATTTGTAAATGACATATCAATTATTTTTGACAAGACTATTTTTCAAGCCCAAAGAACAGCTGTAGTTTAAAATCCAAAAGCAAAAGAATTTGCACTTTTAAAATAAGTGGTACAGAAACTGTATTAAGAAATGAATCAGAACTTATTTCTACTTATGTATCTAGTTTTGAAAAACAATTTCATTAACTGACTACTAACATGTGACCAAAGCACAACTAAGCAAAATAATACATAGTCCTCTAAACACACTGGAACATTAAAAATACTATATTTAGTATCAACGTCCCCAAATTATTGCACCCAGCTGGCCAGCTGGAGTAGGTTGTTAAGTGCCCAATGGGCAACCTCAGCCCTCTCTAGGGGCAGCAGCATGATGAGCTCTCTCCCCCCAGGGTCACAAGCCCTGTGAGCAAGTGCCTCTCCCTCTCTCTGTGATACTCCATGCACTCAGAGGGTATACAGTCAGAACTAGGTCTTACTATCACCCTCAAAGATGAGTACTAGAACTAGTGCAAAAGCCCAGCAGCATTGGAAGCAGAGGGTCTGGGCCCAAACTTGCGAGTGGCAACAGTGGGGTGACCTTGGGTGAGTTACTCTACAGCTCTGCACCTCTGGCCTCCTGGCTATGACACAAGGGACAATATAATCTCTGCATTGTTCTGAAGCCTTGATGAGAAAAGATGAAGATGGTGGAGAAGGTGTAACACACTGTGCAAGACCCCAAGGCACTTTCAACAAAGCATTTTTCACTGCTACTGAGAACTTAGAGTAAAAACTATATGCAATGCATCCAAAATAATGTGCAAAACAAAAAGAAAAACTACAATTATTACGGGTTCTGTAATTTTGCTTAGAGACGCTTTTTTAAAATTAAGCCTTTAGCTTTAGTCTCAGTGAAGTACGAGCCAAAAAAACCTATGTTTAGGGTTTAAAAACAATAGGATAAAAAAGAGAAGGGATGGGCTTGTGCGTAGCTTTGTGGTTGAGTGCTTGCCTAGTATGTGTGAGACCCTGGGTATGATCCCCAGCACTGCAGAAGAGAGGAAAGGAGGAGTAGCTGGATATTATTATATAGCCATAAAAAAGCTTACAATCTTAAAATGAGGCCTGTTTTAAACTGGGTTTTTCATTCTAGGTTGTGTTCAACTATCTCCCTTGCGTCTGTGACTCACCTCCCATAGTTTCCCTGACCTGGCTGAAGCAGTCTTTGCAGAACTCTGGGAGGAGAAGGATGTAAAGGGGGAGGCAGGGGAGCCACCTCCTCCCTCTCACTACCCAGGGGCTAAAACCCACATGCTCCTGACTTAGACTCTACAGGGGACCAGAATTGCTTGCAAGTAAATACACAGCTGCAGAGTCCGACCATCAGTGGTCTGGCGAAACCCTCCCACATGCTGGCCATATTCTAACAAGCTCCATTACCTGGTTTCCAAGTCCACAGAAGCTTAAAAGCAGAGACCTGAAAGTCAGAAGGAAACCTAGAGATAGTGCCAGTGAAAAAAACAGCTGGCGGTAATCAAAGACACGGGAGTGTTTTAAGCAACGCCAATGAGAGTTAAAACAACGACGACAAACAGCTAAAACAAAATACCTAAGTCATTTAATGAGAACTGAGTTACATGGTCCAATTCTTACTGATGACCATGACATACTGTCAAAGCTAAATGAGGCTCTATATATTGTTTTCAGGGTAAGAAGCAAACATAGAAAGAGTTCCAACACAAAGAGTTAATGTTAATTCTTAAAACTTGGCTATCTTGAATAACCCAGTCCCTGAGGGTTCCAGATTATAGTGGTTTTACTGTAGTTAGATAGTTTTATGGCTAATGTACTGTGGTATAAATAAATATAGCTTAGCCTAAGTGTCTCCACTGAAAATATGTGTGCTATAAAATGACAAATAAAATAGGCCAATAACTAGACTCACAGTAAATAACTCGAGCATAAAAGTACATAACATTAGAATGAACTAGGATAAGCCAGTCCTCTTTAAAATTGATAATAAATTTATTCAAAATGGTCTTTCAAAATGAAAAAACTAAATATCCCAAGATAAATGGTGAGAAAAGAGGTTAAAATTGTGAATTCATTATACTCATGAGAAAAAGCTGTAGGGAAACAAACAGCCTGTTCATATGTGTGATGATCAACTAATGTGTCCTGTCATTTGTGATGGTTCATCTCGATGCTCAACTCACTGGACTGAGAGGCTCCTGGAGAGATGGCTGGATTGGGAAGGCACTAACTTCAGGAAGGGGCTAACCCACTGATAACTTCACAGAGGAGTGAGCTATTCAGAACGAGGGCCTCCTTGGAGGAAGTGGGTCATGGGGACATGACCTTGAGGACTGTCCTTCCTCTCTGGCTTTTTCCAACCCACTTTGTTTCCTAGCTACCATGAGTTGAGCAGCTTTGCTCTAATACATCTTTCTGCTATGTTTCTATGTTGGGGTCAGCTGATCATGGAGTAAAACCTCTGAAACCATAAGCCAAAAATAAACCTCTCCTCCTTTAGGTTGTATATGTCAGGTATTTTGTCTCAGCAATGGAAATCTGACCAATACACCATTCCAATTCAGCTTCTACCTTGCAAAGATGTAGGTGCTCAATAAATTGTTGTTGAAATGAAATATAATTTGGAAATGTTTGGATGCCAGATTTAAAAAGATGAGCACTATCAGGATTATCATTAACTCTTCTTAACTTGGGTTAAAGGTCTTATAAACATGGGACACAGGAAGGGTCCATTCAGCTTCCCCTCCACCAGCAAAGGACATCTCAGGCCTCTGCAACTAGTGAGTGAGTTGGGGCAAATTCTTCATTGCTTCTGTTATTTTGAGGGAAGAAAGATCTGGGGATTTAAGAACTCTAATGGTAGACCCAGTGAGGCTGTCTAGAGGCAAGGCAAAAGAAGGGGGACATTCTCTCTCCTTTAGAATCCAGTCTACAGCTGGTTTTTGTAAATGCTACCGGAACACTTTTATAAAAGTGTCACTAGATCACAGTCACATCCCTTTGTCTGTGGCTGCTTTTTTGCTACAGTGACAAAGTAGTCACCAGAGAGATTACCTGGCTAAGAAAACCCAAAATATTCACCATGTAGTTCTTTATAGAAAAAGTTAACTAACCGCTTCTGCAGTATCTCTGCCTGACAAGGGTATGAATCTCAGCAAATTGCCTCCGTCCTGGAAAGCTACTTCTCCTTGACCTGCTTTAAGTAGCTCCTTCCATATCTACACCCATTATTAAGGTTGTATCTAGATGTCCCCCTAGAGCCTCATGTGCTCACATGTCGGGTTTTGGGGAGATGATTGGATCACGGGGGTGGGATGATCATCAGTGCATTAGTCCACTGATGAGTTTATAGCTAAATGTGATGGTGGGAGGGGAGCTTGGTCAGAGGAGGAGGGTCACTGTGGGCATGGTCTGGAAGGCTACATCTCTCTTCCTGGCTGCTTCCTTGACTCTGCTTCCAGGTTGCCATGATATGAGCAGCTATTCCTCTGCTATGCCTCTCTACCATACTCTCCTGCTATGGAGCCACTGGACTATGGACTGAAACCACTACAAAATGTGGGCCTTTATTTCTTTCTGTTGTGGATGTCTGGTACTGAGCCTCAGTGATGAGAAAGTAACTAAGGCACCCTCCCTACCCAGGCTCATATGTTGAGATGCTGGCTCTTTCATTATTTGATAATGACTCCTGTCTAAATTTTGTTATGGCTTAGTGTCACGTGGCCACAGGTGGGGCTTTTGGGAGACGACTAGATCAGGGGGTTTAGCTGACATGCTGTTAGTAGGTGAAGTGGTTGGAAGAGTTAGATCACTAGGGGCATAGACTACAAGCCTCTATCTCCCTTCCAGGCTCCTCCCTTGATTCTCTCTCTGCTTACTTGCTGCCATACTCTGAGCAGCTCTATGCCCAGGCCCTTCCATTATACCTTCCTGCCTTGGAGCTAGTCTACTCTGGACTAAAAAGACGAACCAAAATAACTCTTTCAAGTTGTGGTTATTGAGTATTTTGTTCCAGCAATGAAAAGTAACTAAGACAAAGTTTAAAATAGAGCTGCCTTTCTGGTAATGAAATGTCCAATGAAGATACGATACAGTGAAAGTACCATAGGCATGGTTTAGCTTGTAAATTCCCTTTTTGCTCTACATTTACAAAAGAATGACTGAGCATCTTGCTCTATCCTTTGACTTCAAGTGCAGGAAAGTCCCAAAAAGAAAGATTTTGGCTAAGAGGTAGCGCACAGGCACAGCACATGATTAGCATGTATGAGGCCTCGAGTTTTGCCCTCAGGATCAAAAACAAACAAATAAACAAAAACCAAAGAAGATGTTAAAGGATGTGAGGGATCTTGACAGGAAAGGGTAAGAAGCATGAAAAGCATAGGTGTGGGTGTAGAACGTTCTCTAGGAAAACAGCGAAGGTTGTCCAGGTTGGTGGTACAGAAGGAAGCTGGCTGAGTCCAACAGTCACGGGGTGATCTTGTGAATAGTCCAAAAAGCTGCTAAGTCTTAGGCAGGAGGATACTCCTGAAGGATCCAACTAAGGATGTGACACAATCAGATCTCATTTTAGGAAGTCCCTCTGACAGCGAGGGTGAGATAATGGGGAGTAGGAGACATCTGTGCTTCACCCACTATGTTCCTCTCCAGAACCCCTAATTATCCTTCCCAGTACACCCAGACAATATGAACTTCCCTGGGTTCTTAGGGTACCTTCTAGACAACTGCAAGAAGGGGATCTTTCCATCCCAAATCAATATTCAAATTATCATTTTCTTGACTGCCTCCTGGTCCCATGCTGTTTCTATCTGCAGTGAAAAACAACTGTTAGTGGTTGCTGTTTTGATCTAATTTCTAATCTGCTGTTATATTAGTTAACTGCTCTTACTAAAACAAAATACTAAGATAACTAACTTAGAAGAAGAAAAGGTTTACTTTAGCTCATAGTTTTAGAGGCTGCAGAACGTGACAGGTTGATCCTATTGGCGTGGGCCTGGGATAGGGCGGCACATTGCGGTGAAACAGAATGGCAAGCAAAGCCACAACCATTACAAACCAAGGAGCAAAGAGAAAGAGGAAGAGAGCAGGGTCTCACGGTCCTTACTAAAGGGACACCCCTGCCCACTGACCTGAGGGCTTCCTGCTAGTCCCTGCATCCCAAAGGTTCTACCACTTCCCAATAGCACGGCCCTGGCGACAAAGCCTTTAACACACCAGCCTTGTGAAGGACATTTAGATCCAAACTATAGCAGTTGCACACATTTTTGTGAAATATAGAATTATATTCTTGGGTATCATGTCAATGTCAAATTGCTATACAAATCTCTAAATGCTTTCATTTTATGTGCATTTTTCTTTTGGTCATAGACTGATAAAGGACATTTGTAGATCTCTAGTTTCCAGTCTGGTATATAGTTGGTCCTTTCCAGTCTGGAAGTTGTTCCTTTATTCTAACAAATAAAAAGCTGTACAAATTGAAAAATCAGCAACTTTTACTAAATCTGTGACAGGGAGGTCATAAGGGAAAAAGTAACTATTTTGAAATCCTCCAAAACATTCTATTCCACTCCATTCTTCTCAACCAGATCCTCTCCCAGAAGAAACTATTTAAACAGAGCCTTAACTCGCTGGGATTTTATTGGAGCCCAAATGACCTGAAGGCAGTGCCTCAGTTTCAGACCCCTCTAGATGGTGTATTAGCCTACACTAGTTGTATTAGCCACCCTCCCATCACTGGTACAAAATACCCAATGCTGCAACTTAAACAAGGAGATGTTTATTTTAGTTTACAGTGTCAAGAATTTCAGTCCACAGCTGCTTGGCTCCAAGGAAGAAATGGGACAGAAGAACACAGCAGAAGAAAGCTGTTCAGCCCATGGCAGCCAGGAAACAGATCAGAAGGGAGGAGCCAGGAACAAGAGCACACTCTTCCAGGTTATGCCCTTAGTGACCTGCCTGCTCTAACTAGGTCCCACCTCCTAATAGCACATTCAGCTATGAATGCATCAAGGGATTAATCCAATCATTAGTATAATGCCCCCAGGAAATCTCTGAACACATGAGATTTTTAGGGTACATTTTAGATCTAAACCACAATACCAGTCATCCTGCCTCACCTAAGAGGGGACTCAGATGTCTGAGGCTCACAGTCCAGAGACATGGGCTCACTGAAAGATTGAGACCTAATTATAGAACTATAGAATGGTTCCCTTCTCACTACACTAGTGAAGGCATATTTGCAGTATTTCTTCCTACCCTGTACTTCCAGCCTAGCTATCAGGAAAAAATTACAAGGCATACTAAAGAAGAAGAAAAAGATTTGGACAGACAGAGTATCAGGATCAGATTCAGATATGGTAAGGATGTTGGAATTATCAGACTAGAAATTTAAAATAACTGGGTTGCCATGGTATGAACACTTTCGTCAACTCCCAAACTCTTATGATGGAAATTTAATTCCCAATACAGTAGTGCTTGGAGGTAGACCCTAATGGGAGGAACTTGTGAATGGATTAATGCTAAAAAATAGGCTCCCAGGATAAGTTCTCATTTTTTCACTTGTCTGCCATGTGAGGACACAGCACGATAGCTTTCACCAGACACCACATGTCTGTGCCTTGATCTTAGACTTCTAAGTCTCTAAAGCTATGGGAAATGCCTTTCTACATTATTCATCTGTTGTGTTATAGCAACACAAACCAACTAAGACAGTAACCAAAATACTAATGACCCTAATGAATAAAATAGAGGGCAGGAGAAGACAAATGGGAAATGTTACCAGAGATGTGAAAATTCCAAGGAAAAATAAAAAAATAAATGCTGGAGATAAAAAAACACTGTAATAGATGCCTAGTGTCATGCTACCTGCTTGTAATCTCAGCTGTGCAGGAGACTGAAGCAGGAGGATCACAAGTTTGAGGCCAGCTTGGGCAACTTAATAAGAGTCTGTTTCAAAAAGTAAAAAGGGCTGAAAAACAAGCTTAGTGATAGAGAGGTCCTGGGTTCAAGCCCAAATACTGCAAAAACAAAAGAAAATTCTGTAATAGAAATGAAGGATGCCTTTGATGGGCTTCTTCAGCTGAGAGAATCTCTGAGCTTGAAGATATCTCAATAGAAATTGATAAAACTGAAAAACAGAGAAAAAATTACTGGAAAATAAACAGAATAGAATATCCAAGAATTGTGCAAACTTATGAAAGGTCTACTATATGAGTAAGGAGAACAGCAGGTAGACAAAAAACAGAGAAGAGAAAAACAATATACTTGAAGTTTTAATGACTAAAAATTTTCCCAAATTCAAGTACACCAAATCACAGATCTATGAAGCTCAGAGAACACAAAGTAGGATAAATGCTAAACAAACAAAACTTTTACTGAGGCACAAAGAAAATCAAAGATAAAGAAAAAATTGTCAAAGAGTTCAGAAGAGAAAACACTGTACCATACCTAAAGAGCAGAGATAAGAATTACATCTAACTTCTCCTATGTAAGCAAGAAGAGAATGGAGCAAAATATATAAAGTGTTAAACAAGTAAAAACCTACCAATATAAAATTCTATACCCTGCAAAAATATCACTCAAAAACGGAGGGGAAATAGAAACTTTCTCAAACAAAAAAACGAGGGAATCATGCACAGGTACAAATCCCCAATGATGAATGTTAGCACTGTGTACATCTAAAATGTACCATTAAAATAAAATAATAAAAAAAAGAGGGAACATATTGCCATTGACCTGCTGGCAAGAAATGTTAAAAGAAATTCTTCAGAGAAAAGAAGAATTATATAGGTCACAAGCTTGGATCTACATTTTAAAAAGAAAACTACTAAACAAGGAATAAGCAAAGTTAAGATAAAACATTTTATTTTTCTTATTCTTAGTAAATCTAGAAGATGACACTGTATTGATTACAGATACACACATATACATATATACAAATACATACATTCTGCTTATGTACAAGTGAAATGAATGACAGCAATGACAAGAAGGATGAGGCGGAGAATGAATATTGTTTTGTTATTACAAAGTACTTTTACTACCTGTGAGGCAGTATAATATTATCTTAAAGAAGACCTAAAGTAGTTGTGAGTGTAGATTATAAATCCTAGTGAAACCACTAAAAAAAGTTCCAAAAACAGCATACATTAAGAAATGAGAAAAAAAATAGAATAATCTAAAATACTCAATTAAACCACAAAAGTCAGGAAAAAGGTGGAAGAAAAAATAACAAGGATAGCAAATAGAAAATAATAACAAACATGGTACATGTTGACCAACTATATCACTAAATGCTCTAAATGTTAATGGTTTAAATGCAACAATTAAAAGATGGAGATTATGAGGGTGTATCAAAAAGCAAGACCTAAATATATATGATCTATAAGAAGCCCATTTTAAATATAAATACACATATAAATTAAAAGAAAATGGATGCAGTTGGGTATAGTGGCACATGCCTGTAATTCTGGCATTCTGAGGGTCTGAGGTAGGAAGATCACCCAGTTCAAGTCCAGTGTGAACATCTGAGTAACACCATGTCTCAAAATAAAAAATAAAAGGGCTGGGGATATAGCTCAGTGTGAAGACCCTGGGTTCAATCCCAAGTACAATAAAAAAAGAAAAAGTAAATAGATGTAGAAAAGATGTACCATGCTAACATTAATCAAAAAAGTGAAAGCAGCTATATTAATTTCAGACAAAGTGCACTTCAGAGCAAGGAATGTTATCAGGGATTAATACAGGTATTACATAAGGATAAAAGGGTCAACTCTCCAGGAAGATGTAACAATCTGTAATGTGTAGGTGCCTAACACATGGTCATATATACACGAGGAAAAATGGATAAAACTGCAAGGAGAAACAAATGGATATGCTATTATAGTTGGCAGTGTCAACACAGCTCTATTAGAAATGGCTGGATCCTCTAGTCAGATGACGAGTAAAAACAAAATTTAGCTCCACAATATCACTAATCAACTGGACATCTATAGACTATACCCAACAATAGAATGTACGTTCTTTTCAAGCTCACACAGAACATTTATTAAGACAGAATACATTCTGACTTATAAAACATAACTTAAAATTTTTAAAGAATACAAATCATCCAGTATCTGCTTTCAGAACATAATGGAATTAAACTAGAAGTCATTAATAAAAAGATAGCTGGAAAGATGATAAAATACTTGGAGATTAAACAACATTTTTCTACAAAACACACAGTCTAAAGAAGAAACACTATGATGAATTTAACAGCACTTTGGGAGTCTAAGGGATGAGAACTGCAAGTTTGGACCCTGCTTAGGCAATTTATCAATTTAGTAAGACTCTGCCTCAAAAAATAAAAGGTCTGGGGGATGTGTAGTTCAGTGCAAAGGCCTTGGGTTCAATTCCCACAAAATATACATGGATAAAATAAAATTTTTAAAAATTGTGGCACACAGAGAAAATTATAGCAATGAATAAATATATTAGAAAAAAAGGTAGACTTGATACTAAGAATCTAAATTTCAACTTAGGGGAAAAAAAAAAAATTCAACCTTAGAAAAGCAGATAAAGAAGAGTAAGTTAAATATAAAACAAGAAGAAGGAATAAAAATGAAAAAGAAAAATTATAGAAAAGTAGTAGGATACAAGGGTAAGCTACAAAAATCAATTGCTGTCTTATATACCAGCAATGAACAAGCAGAATTTGAGATCAGAATACCTTTTACATTAAAATTCCCAAGTATGAATCTTAAATATAAGTGTCTACGAGATGTGTATGACAAAAAAGCACAAAAATCTGATGAAAGAAATCAAGAACAAAATAAGCAGAGAGGTATTCCATGTTCATGGATAGGAAGACTTCATATTGTCAAGATGTCACTTCTTGACCAAGACCGGAAATGAAATACCAGCAAGTTATTTTGTACATATCAACAAAGTGATTCTAAAGGTTATGTGGAAATGCAAGAGACTCAGAATAACCAACATAATATTGAAGAAGAACAAAGTTGGAGGACAGATACTATCATCTTTAAGACTTACTATAAATGTACAGTAAGAAAAACACTGTGCTATTGGCAAAAGAATAAACAAATTCATGGGACAGAAGAGAAAATCTGTAAATAGACACACATAAATGGAGTGAACTGATCTAGACGAAGAAACAAAGGCAATATAATGGGGAAAGAGTACTTTTGAGAAACTGTGCCAGAACAACTGAAAATCTACATGCAAGAAAACTTTATCTAGATACACATCTTACATTCTTAAGAAAAACTGACTCAAAGGGAACCATAAACCTAAATGTAAAATGCAAAACCATAAAACAACTAGTAACATCCAAAACCATAAACAAGTAGGAGAAAATCTTGATGACATTGGGTTTGGCAATGATTTTATAAACAATAGAAAAGGCATGATCTATGGAAGAAAGAACTGATAAGCTGAACTTCATTATGATTAAAAATTTCTGCTCTGTGAAAGATATTGTCAAGAGAATGAAAAGACAAACCACAAAATGGGAGACATGCCTAGAAAAGGTATCATCTGATAAAAAAACTATTAACCAAAATATACAAAGAACTGTTAAAACTCATCAAAAGGAAAATAAGCAATCTGATTTTAAAAAATGGATTAAGACTTTGGCAACTCACTGAAGGATATATACAGATGGAAAATCATCCCACGCATAGATGGTTGACGGATCTTCAGCAATGTTGCCAAGAATACAGGATAGGAGAAAGACAGTCTCTTCAGTAAGTGGCACTGGGAAACTGGATGTCCACATGCAAAGGAATGAAATTTGATCCTCACATGATAAGCAAAAATTAACTCAAATGGATTGAAGACTTAAATATAAGATCTCAAACTGTAAAATTCCTAGAAGAAAATACAAGGGAAAAGTTTTATGACATTGATCTTAGCAATAATTTTATGGATATGGCAGCAAACGCATAGGCAACAAAAGCAAAAATGGACAACTAGGATTGCAATAAAGTAAAGATTCTGCACTGCCAAAAGGCAACCTAAGTAATGGCAGAGAATATCTGAAAGCCGTATGTCCAGTAAGAGGTTAATTTCAGAAATACAGAAGAAACTCCTGTGACTCAATAGTGAAAAAAACTGGTAGCCTAATTTTAAAAAGGACCAAAGACTTGAAAGAACATTTCTCCAAATAAAACAACAAATAGCTAACATGTATATGAAAAGGTGCTCAACATCACTAATCATCAAAGAAATGCAAATCAAAATCACTACTTGGTAGGTTGGGATATTATAAAAAAAAAAACACTCTTCAAACCAAATGTTGGTAAATGTGAAGAAATCACAAACCTGGTACACAGTTGTTGGAAATGCAAAATAGTGTAATGACTGGAAAATAGCATAGAGGTTCCTCAAAAATAAATAAAAAATAAGAAAGATAGAAAGACAGACAGACAGGCTGACTGACCAAAATGATGCAGCAATTCTACTTCTGAGTATTTCTTAAAAAAAAAAAAAAAAAAAACAACTGAGGTCAACATCTTGAAGAGATATTAGCACTCCAATATTCACTGCAGCTCTATTTACAACAGTCAAAATGTAGAAACAACCTAATATGTCCATTGACAGATGAAGATTTTTAAATGTGGTACAGACATATAATGGAATATTACTCAGCCTTTAAAAAGAATATTCTCATAAATGCTACAACATAGAGGAACCTTAAAGACATCATGCTAAGTAAAATAAACCAGGCACAGTAGGCCAAACACTGCATGATTCTACTTATATGAGGCATCTAAAATAGGCAAACTCATAGAATTACAGAGTAGAATTATGGTTGCCACTATATAAAGGTGTGAAGAATTTCCAACCATGAAGTATCAGTTATGTAATAAGTTCAACAATGTCTCTATAGTTACTTGTATTATATGCTTAAAACTTGCTAAGATTTCATATTATGCATTCTTATCACAATAAACTAATTTTTTTAAAACAGAAAAGATACAAGCCATGTATGGTGGCACATACCTGCAATGCAAGCACTCGGAAAGCTGAGGCAGGAGGCTTGTGAAGTTCCAGGCCAGCCTGGGTTACACAGCAAGATCTGTCTCAAACAGCACAAAACAACAACAACAAAGGAGATACAGACAGCAAATAGGCATATGAAAAAATGCTCCATAATGTGAGTCATTACAGAAATGCAAATTAAAACGAGACACCACTGCATACCTATTAAAAGAGCTGAAAGCCAGAACACTGACAACACCAAGTCCTGACAAGGATGTGGAGCAGTGAGAGCTCTCACTCACTGGTGCCACCACTTTGGAAGACAATTTGGCAGTTTCTCACAAAACAAACCATACAACCATCATGTGAGCTAGCAATCTTGCCCTTTGGTATGCACCCAAAGGAGGTCAAACACAGAAACACCCACGCAGTGTTTACAGCAGGTTCATCTCTAACTGCCAAAACAGGGAGGCAATGAAGGTGTCCTTCAGTAGGTAAATGGTAAGACAAACACACAAAAGTCCAAATTATGGAGTCATAAAAAGACATGGAAAAAACAAATGCATATTGGTAAGTGAAAGAAATCTGTCTCTGTATGTGACTCTGTGTGTGTGTGTGTGTGGTACTAGGGATTGAACCCAAGGCATCTGGACTGAGCTACAACACTAGCTCTTTTTTCAAAAAATTTTTGAATTAGAGACAAGGTCTTGCTAAGCTGCCTGGGCTACGCTCAAACTTGCGATCCTCCTGCCTCAGACTCCCAAAGTGAGAAATCAGACTTAAGAGGCCACATAACCATATAATTCTGGCTACATGACACTTTGAGAAAGTAAAACTAAGGAAACCACAAGATCAGTGATTGCCGGGCCTGGGGAGAGGAGGGCAGCAAGATCACTGCAGGATACTGTCAGGGTGGATCCATGTCTCTACACATTTGTCTAGACCCAGACAGCACACAGCAACAGGAGCCTTAATGTAAACTAGGGACTTCGGATGACACTGATGTCCATGAAGGCTGGCTGACCAACAAAACGCCACTCTGGTGGGGAATGCTGATAACAGGAGAGGCTGGGCAGGTGATCACAGGAAATTTCTGTACTATCTGCTCAATTTTGTTATAAAACTAAAAATTCTCTAAAAAAAATAAAGCCTACTTTAAAAAAAAAAAAAAAGACTTGTGCTCTGACACAAGCCATGGGCAACACTTAAGAGAGACTGTGGCCTTTCTGGGTACAGAGACTTTGATCCCTCAGCTCAACCTCTCTGACTGAGGGCCCGGACCAAGCAGTAGGCTTTGGGAGGCTGGGAAGGCAGACTTGACCTGACCTGAGTGCAACAGTGACCCGACTGCAGGGGCAGGAGTGATGCCATGAACCACGATGGAGTGCGCAGGAGGGCAGAGACATGTGAGCTGAAAATCTCACACCTAGACCCAGGCAAAGGAGAGCGCAGAGGTCGGGGGAGCATCCCAGGGAGCGGCCACCACTGAGGGACGGTCAGGGACCAAGGAGGACCAGGGCAGCAGCACTTCAGGAGCTGAGAGGTTAGGCGGGATGAGAACTGTGAACCATGAGCAGCGGTGACAACTGGGCAAACTGATGGCACAGACGAAAGGAGAAACGAGAGCGGAGCCATCTGATGGGAAGACGTTTCTACAAACACTGCCTCCTTCGAGCTCAGCAGCTAAGGAGGCGAATATTCCGAGTGAAGGGCAGGGCAGATTGGGTCTAGAGAGGCTGTTTAGAACGCAAGCCACTGGGGAAAGCCAACTAATGAAAATGGAGAATTTCAAGATACAGAAGAGAGGTAAAAAACGAGAAGAACCAGGCATAATGGTGCACACCTATACTCTGAGCACTAGGGAGGCTGAGGCAGGAAGACGGTGACTCTGAGGGCAGCCTGAACTCCACAGTGAGACCACGTCTCAAAAAAAAAAAAAAACAAAACCAACAACAAAAATCAGGAGAAAATGGAAAAAAGAAAAATGGCTATCTGGACAGGTGAAGTGCTACCCATTCCCCTGAAAAATGAAGGACAGAAGTGAGGCTGGGCACAGAAAACACAGAAAAATAATGTGATTTGCTCACGAAAGATCATCTGGTGATATAATTTAAAGTCTTCATTAGTTCAGCTTCTTAGTGGATTTGATGGTTTTCAACATGAAATTTCAAGGTTCCAACATCCTTCTAACCCTAAAACTTGTGTGTTCAATCCTGCTTTTGGCTCCAACCCTTTGAGCTCACCTCTTAGCTGCCCTGGAATAGCCAGGAGCTACCGTCCACATCTGGTCCTGTTCCCGGTGTGGAGGAGCAATTCCACCACCACCACAACAGGCAGCAAGTCAGGGCTGCACGGGGCCTCCCTCAATCCCTCTCTCCCTTTTGTTTTCTCCACCTGTAAACACGTCAACCGCCTCTGAAGGGCACCGTTATGGGCTTCTTATAGGACATCAGAGCCACAAATCATTCTCACAATGTAGGAATATCATATAAAGCCACTTTCCAGACTTACAAGCCTCGAGTTAGATTATAAACTCCCAAAGGGAAGGACCATGGCTACTGTGTTTGGCACTCTAAGACCAACACTGTCCCAACACCCAGAACCTACTAGGTGCTTAGTATTTGTAGAAAGACTGAGATAAACATTCCATCAAAACTTGAAGATATAATGATCATTTAAATATATGTTATAATCCAAGGTCATCAAGTCTCCAAAAATGTAAATATTTTCAAGTGCTTTTTTTCTCTGAATTGTTTCACCCTCCTCTCTCTTTAAAATCTAATTGCACAACTGAAATTCCTACACTTCATTCTCTGTACTATTTAGAGAACGGTTAGGAGTATTCTTTCTCTTTCCTTTCTTCATGTACTTCTGGGCCACACCTTTTTCACAACCAACCTCTCTGAAGAATATTGAGCCATTTGTCTGAGACTTGCTTTACATAGGGCCATTAGAGTTATATTCTCACGAACACACACTCTCACTCACTCACACACACACACACACACACTAAAAATAATGAAAGAAAACAGTTCTTGAGGAACTTGACCTTTCAGGGGAAAAAGAAGTGCGCCAGTATGAAAGACTAGACTGTGCGTTCCGAACCTCTCAGGTGACACTCTGCAGCCTCTCAGAATCAACTGAGCATGTACTTTCTCCCCAGACCTGCCCCTTCTGGGGCCCCTTTTAAAATATCACAACGGCCTTACTGCCAAGCCTGCTGCATGGCCTTGTTAACCTGCTGTTCCTCTGCTGTTTGATGCAATCAGTCATGAAGTCCTTTTCTTTCTAATATCTGAGTATGTCCACCAATTTCGTACCATCTCTTGCCCTGGTGACGCTGTTAGCTCAGGCAAATGTTCCCTCCTGCCTGGACACCTAACTCACCAAAATCTAACTGATTTCTCAACACCCAACCTCACTGGCCTCCAATGTGCCCCATGTACCAAGACCAAAGTGATATTTCTAAAATGCAGACCTAGTCAGGTGAATGCTTAATACGTTATGGGGCCGCCTGCCTTCACGATGAAGTCCAAGCTCCTCCACTGGGAGCCTAACAGCCCTTCCCAGCTTGACCCTGCCTCTAACCTTCTCTGCACACCCCCCTCATCCTCCTCTTAAACTGGACTCTGGAAAGGCTCTCAGGTGTGCCTGGTTCTTTCTGGCTTTGGCCTTCCCTGCCCTGTCCAGAGCTCTCTCCCCTTCAGAGCTCAGTGCAATGACCCTTCTCCTCTGGGAAGCCTTCCTTGAGCACGCCCCTCCAGCAGGCTCAGTGAAGGATGCGCCCTGTGCACCCACGGCACCCACCTTGCTCTCCTGTCACGCTAGCTGAATTGGTCTGTTTAGGGTCCTGTCCCCACAGGAGACACTTAGCCGTAAGCTCTCTGAAGGCACAGACTATCTGCTGGTCAGCAGTTCATCTCCTGGCCTGATCCCGAGGCCCATTGTGTGGAATAGGGAAGATGTCATGCTCATCTTTGATTCCCCGACTTATCACAGTGTCAAAGCACAGCAGGCACATGTGCACAGCAATGAATAAATGGAACATTCTATGGGCTGAAGCTCAGTTCTCAGATGAACACACTGACACGTGCTACTTACACACATATTCAGTGCCAAAATGTTGGTATGACATGAATAGATAGCAAATACACATTTTTCTGACATGTACAGAATAAAATGTACTAAGAATAGAGTTGCCATAGAAACATCTGTAAACTGAATTTTCAGAAGTTGGGACACTCACCTTCCAATTGGCAGCATTTGTTTTGAAAACCAAAGAAAATTTAAATCCTCATTATCACTTACTCCAAGTCATTTCACCTTCCTGGGCCTCAGTTTCCTCATCAGAAAAACATATATCCAGTTTCAAAAATTCACAAATGCAAATGATCTGCTATTTTTATACATTGAGTTTGAAAGAAGTTTGAATAAGAAGGCTCTTGGAAAAAACAAAATAGGCTACTAGTATGTCTCCCAAGTGACACTTTAATATATTTATATATAAAGTTTAATGGTGGAAGTGGGTTAAAATAATACAGCAATAAGTTGCTCAAAAATATTGTGTGAGGAAACTATATATAAATAATTGTAGACAGAATTTTAAAGTGCCTGGTATTTAAAAATATATATATATACACACACACACACACACAGAATACAGCAATCACTGCAGGGCCAGGGAGTCTAGTGGGAACAAATCTATGATTTACAGTATGTGTAAATTTTTTTTAAAACTGTCTAAAATTGTACAATTTTCTTTTTCTTTCATTTTTAACAGCTACATAAACAGTATGAAAAAATGATTCCACAGTGCTTTGTCATTGTATACGCTCAGAATTTTTAATTTTCTGGCTTAATGTAGCCCTTCCCTAAACACAATTTCATAAAACAACTCATTTTGGCCTCCTCACTGACAATGTCACATAGTTGGGGATAATGGAATCACTATTATTTCACATAAATCATGAATATCTTAATTTTAATGTTTTTATAATCACTTTGATCAAATCTGATTTATATACTTTTTAAAAAAACTCCAATAAAAATTTATCTTCGGTTTTCCAAGTTTAGTTATAGAAACTACTATAGCCTCTTAATTTAGATATACCATACAAGTAGCAAAGGCCCTTAGTGCTCTCCTACTACTTTGTACACTTAGGGAATAACGTGCAGAAATACTTGTAGTTTCTTCACTTACCCAAAGTAATTTCTCAGTGACACCATCAGCTTGGCGTACAGTCTTCAATCTACTCTTTTATAACTTTTTATCTACATGTGATCTTGCAGTTTTACTTTTGAAGCTCTTTCAAAAAAGCGCAAAGTGCTTTTGTTATTTTAAGCCTGAAATAAAGGCTCTATCACTGAACTACATCCCCAGCCTATACATCCATATATTTAAGTTCAAATACGACCCTTTTAAAGAGGCATGCCTCATTTCTGATGAGCTCCCAAAACACAGAGAGCTGTTAAATATATGTGTGGGCAACGGTGTGCCCTTTTGATGCCCCCAAGAAATTCGAGTCATACCAGATTCTACCTTGCTTAGAGAAAACCTCATTCCAGTTCATTTCCCTCTCTCTCTGCTGTCTTCCACCATATCATACACATGCTCTTCAGAATTCAAATTCAAGCCTGTCATTTTCTGAGGCCTACTCCATTAGTTTCAGCTCTGTTAGTGTCTTTCTCCTCTTGAATTCTGGGTTTCTAATAATATGTAATCATGTTGGATCTCAGTTTCATTTTACATTTTCCCCATCCACACTTTCAAATCTAAGAGCTATAAGAACCCTGCTAACGACAGGGGCTGCACTGTCTTCCTTACTGTGGGGTTCCCAGTCCCCAGCAGCACTAGGACACAGGATGCACTGATGCTGATACTAGTATTTAAAGACCCTATAAGTATATCCTATCTTTTATCCAGGTCATTTTTCAGAACAAAAAACATTTTATTATCTCATGCCCTGCATCACTATGGTCACAACCACAGCCGACTAAGGACGAACCCATAATTAGTATTGAAAGAGAGGATCTTTTGAGTCTAGTTCCTGACTCGGAAAAGGTAAAAATTTATAACACTGATAGCTGTTGGAAGAATCACTAGGGCCACTTAATCACGCCCTGTATTTCTTTACAAATAAACAAAGAAAGAAAAAACAGAGTTACACTGTTTTATCTTTTGTTAGGGTGCAATCAGTATATATGATAGAAAATCAGAGTAAAAATTTTCCTTGAAAAATCTTTCCCATGGATTTCTCCAAAACAGCACACGATTCTGTACGTACAACACTGCATCTCGGCAAAGAGAACTTAGTATAGCCATCAGGTTCTAGTAGAAACCGACCTGTTTCTTTCGTTAAGCATTGTGTAAGTTAATCGCATTTTTAGGGACTAAGTACTAGAAAAAGATAGTTTTTCAAAATTTCTGTTTCCTACTAAGTGCATAAAATTGAATTAAATGACCGTTTTTCTCAATACCACTAAAATTAATATTCTGCGCATAAGCCAATTTGACAAATAAAAATTGTAGGTGAGGTGGTGTGACAAAAATTGTATATAGATATCAATTCAGTGAGTATTGCGATACATCCTTGAATGTCAGTTCTCTGTTATCACTTTGGAAATTTCCCCAAGTAACCTATCAGCTTTGTAACATCTTTTCTACAGTATATATGTATTATCTATTTGACAATATATGTGTATTATTTATTCTACACTGTATGTGTTTATTCCTTTACACAGGAATTGTCTGCCAAAAAAGAAGCATTTTAAGTATTTCTCTAAAATAAAATCTAGATTCCAGAAAAATGTTTTTGTATATCTGACTACAAGTTAAGAGGGTCTATGTTTTAAAATAATAAATCTAGTTAATGAAGAATATTACAAGAATGCAGATATCCTCCTTGCCTATTCCTTCCCCCCACAAAATCAGTTCTAGTCTAGCTGGGCGTGGTGGCACATGCCTGTAATCCCAGCACTTGGGAGGCTGAGGCAGGAGAACTGCCTTGAGTTCAAGGCCAGCCTAGGATACATGGAGAGTTCAAGGCCAACCTGAACTACGACAGCAAGACCTTGCCTCAAAAAAAAGAAAAAAAGAAAAAAAAAAAACCCACCAATTCTAGTTTTAAAAAGAAATAGTTTATGTAATTATCACATGACCCACAACTTCATTCCTGGGCATTTGTCCCAGGAAAGTGAAAACATATTCACACAAAAATCTCTACATGAATGTTCGTAGCAATTTTATTTGTAACAGTAAAACATTAGAAACAACCTGAAATCCCGCCTAGTGAATGGTTAAGCAAACTGGTACTCCCATACCATGAACTGCTACTCAACAAAAAAAAAGAACTATTGAAACACATAAGCTGAATCTCCAGAAATCAATGCTGAATAAAAAATGCCAATCCCCAGTGGTGGCTTGCCATGATTCCACGTATATAACATTCTAGAAAGGGCAAAATTAT
The DNA here is from genome assembly GCA_004026905.1 of Hystrix cristata. Taxonomy (NCBI): domain Eukaryota; kingdom Metazoa; phylum Chordata; class Mammalia; order Rodentia; family Hystricidae; genus Hystrix; species Hystrix cristata. Next base: position 87,328 of record PVJO010001542.1, read on the forward strand.
AGAAATGGAGAACTGACTGCTGGGGTGAAGAAAGGGTGAGAACAAGAAAAGCAGTGTGGCTATAAAGAGCAACACGAGTTATCCTAGTGGTCATGAAAATGTTCCCTATCCTGATGATAATAATATCAGCATTCAGGCTGTGATGTTATACTATGTCTTACAAGATGTTACTTTTGGGGCAAACTGTGTAAAGGACTCAAGGACCTCTCCATATTATTTTGTACTACTTTTGTTAACCTGTAATTTTCTCAAAATATAATTTTAATTATAAAAATGAAAAAGGAAACATTCCAGCCTGATGCATTTACTTTGCCATACTGAGAGTTAAGTTTCAGAATCCATCATGGCACTTGTATTATGCATAAAAATCATGGAAACAGACAAAGTACAAATGAAGTCACTCACGTAACAAGTCAAGGCAGGTTCTATAAATGTCACGGCCATCTGTGAGGCTCCCAAGTTCCTGCTTAAGGGCCAGACACACATCTTCTAGCCAGACACACATCTTCTCAGTTGACAAAACAAGGGCTGGAGGCCTCCTGTGCAGAGGAGTCCTTCCTTCTTCCTACAGCTATTACAAAGCCCACAGCAAGGAATTCCCTAATTAATTGCAAGGTAATCAGTCATGACTTACGTCTACCCACAAGTAGGGACTCCATGAAGAGACCTGGATGTCGACTTTCTTTACGTGAATCACATGTTCCAAAGCATGGCAAATGCTCTGCCAGGTAAGGCAACATTTTCTTGTATAATATAGAGAATTAAAATATACATATGGGTAATTTTCAAGTCTTTTTATCCCATGAATATAACACAGTTGCATTAGAAAGTGGCGAAGGCAAAGTAAAAACATTAAAATGTTTAATTCCTAACTCCCCATGATGAATAAAATCATTATGTGCTGAAAACATGTATTAATAAAAACAAAAATTAAGAAAGTGATTTTTAAAGTTACTCTAGTGATATTTGATTACTCAAAGAATTCTTATGCTAAAAAGACTTTTAAGCTCTTTTTCAAGGATGAATATTCATTCAATCCAATAAAGACATTTTAGAAAAAGAGTCAACATGATTTATTTCATTTTTCCTATACTTAGATTAAAACAGAAAATAGTCATACTCTGTGGCACTAAATATTTTCAATAAAATTGGTGCTGAAGAAGAGTTTAACCCTTTTCTGTGTGACAACTGAGAATTTAATTGGAAAAATACTGTACTCTATAAACAAGACTATTCAAAACATGTTTAAATCACTTGAGCACTTGATTTTTTCCATATTCTTTGCAACTAGATTGAAACGGATCTCAGGAAATTTCAGAGACTGACGGCTGAATGCAAAAGAAAAAGAAATCCATTTAGTTGTTGTGGTCACTGTCACCATCAGTCCCTAATATCTTTTACTTCACTGATTATACTTAACTTTACCATGCTGCTTGATGCCTGGGAGAAGCCAAATCACTAATCAATTATGTACACTAATTACAAATGCTACCTTTAAGAAGTATTTTAATAACTTAGTAATAGGGCGAAGTGTTTCTTCTAACTGCTGACTTTATAACACAGTTAATAATAAAATTGTTAACCAGGATGCACTGAATATTTGCAAACACTTAATGTACCGTCTACAGAAACTATCAACTTGCTCCCCAAAAGTGGAGGTACAATTTTACAACTGGTTGAGGCCACACGGAAAAGAAAATTATATGCCAATTTGTTGCTATATTAAGTTATCATAGAAGGTCAGACAAATCACAATAAAATGAATTCTGAAAAAAATTAACTAAGTAGATTGGTATGTGCCATATCCAAGTAAACGGTTTTTCTTAGTATATGAAAGATTTTAGAAGGTATTTCTCCTTTTCAGAAAAATTATAAATAATCCCAGACATTGACCTGCATAATTTAAAAATATTTTATATGAAGAGATTTTCCCCTAAAGGAAAAAAAAAAGAATAGGGCAGGGTGAATTTTTTTTAAGAGAAGAGAAGAAAAGACTAGAGAAGGGAATAGTATGAAAAAGAGAATAATTTTCTAAAAAAACCTTTACTTATCTATATATTTCTTAAACTTAATGTATGTAACTACAATATATTTTTTATTTTACTGTGAAATAAACTAAACAATATATGTTTTTTTTTTTTTAGCACGGATTTGTCTGAAGAGAATAGGCTTTATTTAAAAGTCTACTGGAGAAAATCTATTTTTTCTGGAAGATATAAGTAATTCTATGGCTATCACAGTGATTTTAAAAAACTATAAACCAAATTAACGGTTAAAATTTGGACTAACGGTTTCACATATGATAATGGAACATTCTTCATATTCTATATTTCAAAGATCATTTTACAGAAAAAGAGAAAGAATTTGGGGGGCAGGTGATAATGGAGAAATAAAGTCCTACAGCATACGAAATCATAGGTGCAGTATTGTATAAAGCATTCAGCTTATTGCAGGACACAACAAAGACAGTGACAGAGATCATGTGTGTTGTTCCCTTAGGCAAATTCCCAGGAAAAAATAAAACAATAATTTTGTGTTCTAGAGTCTATCCTTTTTTCTACAAAAATATATATTTCCCTTTTATTTCAACACTTCAAATGCCCTACTATAAGAGAGCTAGTACTCACAAAGAGCCATCTGACTTTCTTTTAAATCGTAACTAATTCTTAATTTCTAAAGGAATTTTATCTAATGATTTTATGACTCTTAGTTACCATAAAATGAGTTAGGTTCCCATGAAATATCAATTTGACATCTTGTTCAAATACTTTTCTGCTATATATTACTAGCATAGTTTACCCCACTTTCTCCTTACCAAGTTAGATATGGAGATACTTACACATAAAATCTTCATATACCTCGACATATAAACATATAGTATACACTTCCTACTATCATTCTTGTTTGAAGGATTTTATGTATCGAGATCTTAAACCCATTAAAAAAGGGAGGAAAAGTCTGACAAAAATGAAAACAGGCACTGATGCCTAAAAAATCAGGACTTAAGTAAATTAATCTTCATCTTCACTGAAAGCAATCTGATGTCCAGAGACTAAGGGTTAGTCTACCATAAAATATAGCACATTAAATACTACAATGACCCACTTGAAACATCTTAATATAATTATGATGTCATCTTCAAACCATTGTACATACAGTTACATTTCAATATTCATTACTAGCAGTTCTGAAGCAAAATACATTAAAACTGTAAAGATATTAAGTTGGTTCAAGATAATATCAAACAAATCAGTAGCTATTCTATGACTAAAATTAAGACTCAAAATAAGATTTGAAAAGAATTGTTAAAACAAGGGTGAAACATTTGGCCCCTTCGTTATCACAAGTGACACTGTCATCCCTGATGGGTTGCTTATAAAATTCTGCATTTCTACCAGCTAGCTGAAAGAATGAAAAGCTTCTTACAACCAGCTAAAAAGAAAGTCTTTACCATGTCCCTTGAAAAAGCTCATTTTCACATTACTCAGGCTTCATTATGCTAAATCAATATTCGTTTAGTCACTGGGGTTATTGACATATTTTAAAATAAAAGTATACCCTTCAGCTACTGCACTCATTACAGGTAATTTGTCTTGTCAGAGAGCAGGGAATATTATCCTAGTCTTTCAGGGGCTGACAGCCCATGGAAATACCTCCCCATGGTTACAACTGTAAATAATTTTAAGGTAAAATATTGAAAAATCAATGACTGTTTCCTGCAATCTGTCACAAACAAATCAATCATAATCTGTACTGCCAGAGAGTATGATTTGAAGGAGATGGGAGCAGATGTAATTCTTGGCTGGAATCTCTCATTTCAAAATCACTTCACATAATGGTGTCATCATTTAAACACTTAACAGTCAGCGCAATTGCCACTGTAACATCGAGTTGGACAAAACCACAAGGAGGAGGAGGAGAAAATGCCATCACTATTATGTTAACAAACATTTAATTTAAATGGTTGCTACATTAGTAAATTTCCACAGAAAACAGTTTTACCTGCCCCTTTCACAGTTCTAAATTAATCAAGGCTGCTTTCTGTGTTCTGATACCTAGGAAATTAGCTCAGGACTCAAATTAGATTCTCTAAAGAACATATGCCTTTTATTTTAAAGGTCCATTATAGACAATAAAATTTTGAATTAACAAAACATTTGGACTGCAGAATATCCATCATTTTGTCTTATAAAATGACAAAAAATAGTGTCATAGATGTCAAGATCAGACTTTTATGTTTAAAAAGAGGCTTAAAGGTCTCTGTTGTCCAGATGTTGAATTTTATATTTTCCTTCTATTAAGACATATTAAATTTCAAATTTGTAATAGTGAAGCATATTTTAAGATGACCAGTAAGAAATGGTCAATTTGAAAATGCCCTGGCATTCCATATAAGCTATACCATAAGGTGATAAAAGCTGGAATAATAACCCAAATATACCTAGTGTAAAAGTTGGCCAAGGTCATATTACTGAATTGTTTTACAAATGTAAATTGATTTCCAAATAATCGTTTTGATACCACTATTTTTTTCTAGACTACATTTTATGGCTTCCTTAGTTGCTCATACTCTTTGTATAGGCATAAATAAAAGAATCTACAAATTCGTATATTTCCGCCTCTTGTTAAGTTAACCAAAAACACTATTTGACTTGAAGATTAAAGAGTCTCTTTTCTGAAAATCTGTGCTTTTAAGTATATACTAGTTCCTTTAGTGGAAGAAATCAATTTTAGCTATCACATTTCTTACCAATTGCTTAATTACATAATTAGACACCATGAAGCCCTTTATTGTTTTACTAATATTCCTCCCCAGATATAGTTCAGGGGGCAGATATTTTTGGTGACTAGAAACATGTATCATTTTACTTAGAAAGGAAAACACACATATATAAATACCATTACACAATTTAGGCCTGCATAAACATTCTTAGACAAAGTAATTAGCCTTTTATGAAGACCAATTTATAATTTGATCTGCACTGTCACTGTGGCAACAGAGTATCAAAAGACAGAAACTTTTCTGATAGGTACAAACTGAACCTAGTTTTTGTTCTTCAAAACACTTAGATTTCTACAATGCTAATAAGAGGTTTTTGAAAATTAAAAAGTGCACGGGTAAATTATCAAAGACATCGCCCAGAGTAAACCAGAGTCTTCCATTCATTCCCTGTGAATCCCTGCAACAGCTGCAAAGTACGTAATGCAGCAAGCCAACCTAGTGAGTGGAAAAGGAAAATATTATCCATGGCCTAGGATTACACCCTAAGTCGAAAGGGACCTGCGCCTCTGAACCAGGGAAAGAACCCCTGTTCGGTGGTGTCACCAGAATTCCCAGGCTGGGCCCAGTCAACTTCTTGTCAGAGCTATGAAACCAGTTGTCAGCCACCAAGTCTTCCACTCAGAGCGTGGTTGTGACTGGTAGTAAATCATCCTGAAGAGAACACATCTCCCCAAGTGAACACAACAAAGACCTGGGACGGAAATGAAGACAGTTCAACAACATGCTAAAAGCATGCACGTCACCACAAACTACAGAGTCATCTACTGTGCAGGACACCATCGCAGATCGAATTCTCAGAAAGAAGCTATTTTAAGGGTGCTGAGTATGCCGAAATGATATTTCTCTGCTCTCCCTGTACAGCCCATCGCCCATGGTGAAGCAGGCTTAAACACTTAGCAGAAGAAAGTAAAGTAGTCCCCAAATCCCAAATGTAAAGAAAGTGCTGCCTACTAAGCAAAGCTCTATATGTAATAAAGGCTAAGAATTACAGAGAAGAGTATTCTTTTAAAAAAGATAATATTACCTCCCTATCTTCTGAATCTCCTCCTTCTGATATCCAGTACAGTAGCTCCATTATGAGCTGTAGACTCTTAAAGAGGAAAAATAGCAATAGTTAGCTTCATCTCGCATACCACTTCCTTCCTTCATGGAATTACAATTTAATTACCAATACTTCAATTGATTTTATTCCTGGATGAAATGTTTCTCAAAAAGCATAATCTTTAGCTATTTCCACAAGAGAACATTTAGTACAACCTTCTTGATTAATCAACCATGACCCATAACTGTTGAAAGGATGTTTTCTTCATATTTTTAAAAGAATGAGGGACCCTCACACATCCACTTTATATAAAAGGAATACAGTTTTAATATATTTGAATACCTTTAATGTATATGGAATATGAATCTTAATAAATCTGGCTGATGACAGATGAGAAATTAACAAATCTGCACATATGTTTAGATATTTCCTTAGAAAGAAAATAAACACAAAGCTGGATCCTGCTATGTTTAAAATTCAACAACTCTACACATGGTCTAAAAACAAAACAAGAAACTAAGTCTAAAGACAAACAAAGAGGAATCAGATTGTTCAAAACTAAACAGTTTCTTTATATTTGTATTGTGTATTTTCTAACTTGCTGTAATGCTTCAGCTCTTGGTCATACATGGAACTCCATTTCCATAAATCCCAATCAGTAGTAGGACATTAAGTATATTATTTACAAACAAGTAAATATCATTTCACATTACAGTAAGAATAACTTTAATGCCTTTCAAAGTATCTATAGAGAAGCATTTGCTCTACCGAAGGCTTTACTAACCGTAGCTGCCTTCTGTAAAATTAGCTTTTCTGGTCATACAACTATCTTTATTACTTAAGAGAATGTTCAGTATCATTAAGTCCAATTCCTTGCTCTCTTACTACACGAGAGAGAATAATTCTTTTTCTGCAAAGTAATCCTTTTTCATAGTTTTATCTTACTATATTTAATAGCCCTATTCTTACAAGAAATGACAAGTTTTGCATATACTAGTATATTCTTTGTCATTAAGAGTTTGGTACTGATGAATAGCAGTGATATTCTCACTAAATTTATTTTTCAAAGAAATAGGCAATAGAAATAATCCAAAACCTTGATTTGTTATAAAAATATTATTTACTATGAATAACAATTCTATTTCTGTAAGTTACCATAAGCTTACTTTTGATTTTTATGAAAAGCAATGAGTATAAATTTTACTCTCCAATGATATCATTAAAATAAATTTTTCAAAGTAATTTCAGGATAAATGATAAATAAAAACAAATAAATTATTCTGTGTTTTTCTATTTACTACATTCTTGTTTAATGCATTCATAGAATTTTAATAATCAAAGGCCTCAAGTGGCATTCTCTGTATTCTGAACGTAGTCCTATTACCAACACAAATATTTTGGTAAAGCCAAATTTAATACTGTTTTTGGGTTACTTCAGACACAAGCATACCCAGAGTGGGCAGACACTCACTTGAAGATGAACCTTGGGATGTGCTGGGGCAAATGTCAGCCAACATTTGGAAGAACTTCATAGTTAGGAAGTGAACTTAGCTGAAAACATCCAAATGTATTATATAAGCATCATACTTATCACCTGCACAGAAAATAGAAATGACTCTGTTTAAGAAAACACAGAAAACTAGTAATACTTTTGGGATATTACATATGAATATCTAATCTAATTTTCTCTAAGGTATCACTCCATATTACGGCAAGTAAATAAATCACAGCTGTATCAGGGTGTGGACTATCATTAGCCCAGGAAAAGGCTAGGAAAATGGATTACATAAATAACAACTGCAGGAGAAAAATTGTATTCTCTTATCCTGAACAAATGTTAAATGCATCCTTACTAATAAAGACTTGAAATCAAACTACATTAGAATATACTGGTCTTTCATTTTGAAGCATCTAAGTTAATTTGCTAAGCTAAATTGGTGCTTAGGTATACTACAGCTATAAAAACACTGCAGATTTATGCAAGAATAAGTCATCAGGATCATACTTCAGAGCTGTGCTATGAAAGTAAACCACTGTCATTACTGAATGAGGAAAAAATTGTAGATTTTATGTTACCTGACTTGTGTCAGCTGCTATTCTACTAAGAAAAATTATTCTTTATGAAACAGCTAACAAATACACCAAAAAGATGTTAAAAATACAGATATTAACACTGTAGAAATACATAAAAATATTGATTCTCCCATTCAAAACAGGCTGTGCTATCTTGGAATTCACAGTCTATTTTAAAGAGCATGTTTAACTCATTCAGGATTACATGATTTCATTTACTTGTATGTTATCAACTAAAGGACATATTAATTTTTTGAGATTTCTAAAATGTATAAATATATTATTTAGCATTATTAATAAAAGTGATAATAGGTAATTAATTTATGTTTCTATTTCATATCTTTTAACCTGATACATAAATTTTAAAATCACACATTGATAATAGCGTAAGGATGGGGATTATGGCTGCCAGAGGAAAAAAATTTTGATGGGTGGTTTGGAAGATAAATAAAGCAGTTATCTCAAAATTAACACTCTTGTTTTACTCTCAGCAAACAAATCGAAATAAGTCATTCTTTGATTTTAGTTTACCATGTAATTCTAACCTGCTAATTATCCTTGGAGTCAAGACTAAGCTGGGACTGTACACCTTCCTCTTTCTACGATGAGTTTTAATATTCAAGGAAAACACACACACATTTTACACACACACTGATGGACAGCCACCTTCCAGGAAATCACGAGCTACAAAGAGGGGGGAAATCTTAATGTGATACTTATGTTAAAGGGTACTAGGTGCTGGGTAAGCCAAGGTTACGTAATGTAATCAACAGCATCCATCTGTCTTGCCATTGTTTTTGCATTCAGAGATTTGGAGTAAAGGACAGTAATATTATTTTAGTGGTGACCCAGGTTATGAGTCACATCCTTAAAGTATTATCTTCACTTGTTCATCAATCCAAATTTACAAAACAGTATCTTGGAAGAAATACAAGTTTTTCTATTTCTAAAAATAAAAACAAAGCATTCCATAAATACCGTAGCTAAGTACTTGACAGGCAAAAGAAACTGAGCTCAGTAAAACATTCAAGGAGGCTATATCTTTTCCATAAAAATCAAGTGACATACATTTCTCATATATTTACATATATCCTGTTTCTTCACATTAAGTGTGCCTTCCTATACAGATTTATTTTGAACATTAATAAATGTATGCTTAATAATATACTGCTTTATTTTATACTTTTCTTTTAAAGTTAAAAACCCTTAATCCACAAAGGTAGGGTACAAAGAAAGCTGACACAAGGTATTGCCAAAAGGCCACAAGTTTTATTAGCACATGCCAGGACACTTAACATTAAACTATCATTTCTCTCCAAAACTTCTGCTGCCCAACTGCTCACAAAATCGGGAAGCTCAAAGAGAGGTTTCAAGTGCAATTAAATTCTCCAAAAGCAAAACTGTACAAAAATATGCCACCTTTCTTATGTCTCCATTTATAGACAACATTTTCTCAGGATCTTAATTAAGATAACGATGCACACCTGTGTCAACATTCCCTGGCAAGACAGCCTTATCAATCATAATCCTTTAAGTACACTCGAAAACGGCAAAGCGATATGACAGAAGCAATCTGTTGCCTTTCCCGGTGTTAGTGTTGTGTCTCTCGCACAAGAACGATGAAATCTTTACAATACAGCAGACCTACTTTTATGAGTCTTTAAAGTTTTAACTGTAAACAGCTATTACACTAAATAAACAGGAGTAACCTCTTTGGCACTTGATTGAAACAATGACAACGGTGCAGCCCAAACTTGAAGAGCAAGCTCCCCGCGTCTTGGCAACACAATTGTGCCTCTTGTTTTAAAGCTCTGCATTTTAAGAGTTATGCATAACTGGATCCGTGCAGACATGACAAACCAATAAACCCTTGGGAACCTTTAAAATGAAGTTTAATAGCCCTAAGTTAATAACAATCAAAGCAAGTCTATCCCTAGTGTAAGTTAACATGTTCTGAAAGATACAAATTCAACAGTAAGCAAGAAAAAAAATTATTGGAAATGTGCGATGAGAGGGGGGGGAAAAGAGCTGCCAATGAAACTAGCTCTAACAAGTAAGCAGGTTCCCAAATGCAAACGCTGATTAATAAAAAGGAGAAAAGGAGCGGGGGACGAGGGGGGGAACCAGATTCTCACTACTATCAAGAGGAAAAGTTAAAACCTCGTGTTTACCAGTGAAAATGTGAAAGCCTTCAAATAAAAACGGAGGAAATTCAACAGACGCTATCAGAATTCCGCCTGCCTGCTAAGGATCAGCCCTTTCCTTTCACATACTAGCACAATTCTATCTCAGACGCCGGGCAGGGGTGACCAGCCGAGCAGCAGAACTATCAATGCGCAAATAAAGCAGAAAATAGAGACATCCTTAAGAAATGAGTCTTAAATTTGACGTAGAGCGGAGGTGACAACCACGGCAACAGAACCATAAATTCTAAATGCTTCACTATCTTGCAGGATTCTCTCCAGTCCTTGTCACCAAAAAGAAAAAAAGAGGGATGTGGGGTGGTGGGGAGAGGGGCAGAAAAGAAACAGCCGCGTGGCCCGGAGTGCCAGGATTATATAATGAGGATGTCTGCGTGACAGATTCGGATTCTCGGTGGCACAAACCTCCGTGGCTCCATTTCTGAAACCGCCGTCCCAGACGAAAGCCGAGAGTGATGGAGGGAACACGCGTGGACCGGGAGGACACGCCCACGCGAGCCGGCCAGCAGACGGTGACACCCACAGAGGCGGGTCGGACGCTCGTGCGGCCCACGCGCGGGGCCGCGCCACGTCCGCCCAGCCCACGAGGGGACGCAGAGCGGTCCCGGCGCCCGCGCGGCGGCAGGGGACCCGGCTCGGCTGGGGCTCACCTCTCCTCGGCCACCGGGCGCGCGGGCCGCGGACGCTCTCTCGTGGCAGGGCGCGAGCCCCCGGAGGGCGGCGCACGCGGGCTGCCACCGACCGTTAGCGCGACGAACTGCGGCGGCTGCGGGCGGAGCCTGGGGCGGGAGCGGAGGCGCTGCGCGGCCTCGGGAGGCGGGAGCCAAGGCAGCAGGGCGGGGACGCTCCGGCGCGCCCCTCGCCAGGACCTGGGCCTGCTCCGAGCTCAGGAGGGTAATCCGGAGCGGCCGCCACTGACCGGCTCCACACTTCCTCCTGCTCCAGCCGCTCGGGCCGCTCCGCCTCGCAACGGTCTCCGCAGGCTCCCAGCCCTCTCGGCCGGCAGGACCAGCCACCCCTGCCTCCGGCTTCTCGTCTCCATGACAATAGTGCAGCATAAGCCCCGCCCGTCCCCGCCCATCTCCGCCCCTTTGGCCCCCGGACTCCGAGGGAACGGGCTACGTCATCAAGGGCGGGGATAATACATACCAATGTCCAATCAGAAGCGAGAACAGTGGCCCGAGGGGTTCTCGGAGAATGTAGTTTGGAGCTGTCTGTCCGCTCCTGGGGGGGAGGGGGCGGAACCTGGAGGGGGAGCGACGGAGGGGAGGAGTCAGCGCGCGTGCGTGGAGGCGCGCCGCCGAGCGGGTGCCGGGGTAAGGGCTGAGCTAGTGTGTGCCGAGGTAGGAGTTCAGAAAGTGGATTGTGCACAGCGTATAAAACTCTGCGAGAAACTTTGTACTGTATATAGTTATGCTTCGGCCTGGGTGTAGCCCCACTCTGAAAGGTTACAGAGTCCGGCGTGGACCCAGCTCTGGCTAGCGCAGTGCCCCACACCGTACCGGCTCCTGCCCTGGTTCACCAGCGCCCCTCTCTGTCCCAGACTTCGAGCACGCCGCTGACTTGTGGCGGCGGGAGGTGGCGAAACGGGGAGAGGGTCTATTTTGTATTCTAACTGTGTGGCCGTGGTGGGTGAGGGCTCCTCCTGTGACTCAGTTGTGTGTGTTTGCCTTGCCAGCGCCTCGCTGAACAAACAGTGGTTGGGTTGGGCGCTACTGCGCCGAGTGTTTGCAGTGGAGCTTGGGCGGTTGCGAGAGTGCGTGTGAAGAGGACGGCGACTTGGCGGCGACAAAAGGGAAGGGGACCCCGCACCCTCCACCGCCGCAGACCTGGCCGGGCGAGCTGCCGATGGGAAGCTCGCAGAGCGCGGCTTCGAGCCGTGGGGGTGGGGGCGGTGGGGGAACCACTGGGGCGCAGCTTGCTTCGGGGCCGGCCAGTTCTACGCACCACCTCTCCTCTAGAGAAGGGCCACCCCGGCGGTCCTGGGCCCTAAGTGTAGCTTCTTCGCCGTCCGGCGGGGGTCGGGGAAGGAAAGCCGAGCCCGAGACTTGCAGACGCCCGAGGCCTGGCTCTCGCCCACCTGCTGCTGCGGCGGCGAAGAGGGGACCCGGTCCCGGACTCCCTGCGCCCTGGGCGCGGGCATCCGTCGGCTCTCCCGGAGAATTTAAATCTGGATCTCCAGCTCCCACTGGGGCCCCCTGACTTGAGGGAGAAGCCGGTGGGGAGTGGGTGACGAACCACCTCGGCGCCCAGCTTTCCGAAGAAAAAGGAATCCGCTAAGTGTGCGATTAGCTGTGGCGAGTGGCGCGCAGAGCGTCTGCCCGAACACGGTCTGTGGTCTCTTTCCCTTTGTGCTGCGGAGTGGCCCGGCCCGCTACCGGGGCGCGCCGAGAGTCTAGACCGCCGCTCCGCCCCGAGTTAGCAGGGGAGGAAAGTTGGAAATGATCGGCGCGCTTCGGTTGTGATTGTCATCTTGGGGCCGGCGCTCGAGAGTCCGAAAGAGAAGGGGAGAGAGAGGGAGAGAGAGAGACCGGGGAGGGGAGGAGGGGGAGGTAGAACAGAGCGGGGAGAAGGGGGCGGTGGAGGAGAGGCGGGCGCTAGGGAGGGGCGAGGGGAACGCCGGCGAGCGGGAGAGGGAGCCGGGAAGGAAAAGGGAGAGGGCGAGGCGCGCCTGGCGGCCGGGTTGGCTGCGGCCGCGCAGAGGCTCCTGCCAGTCCTCCCACCGACTACACCCCGGGAAGGAGGAGCTTCGGGCGCGCACAAGGCGTCAGAATCCTCAATTTCCAACTTAGCATCTTGGCAGGACCTTTGCGAAGCCAAAAGCAGAGCCCCCCGGTGCAAAGAGAAAGCAGCAAGGGAGGGGAGGGGGGAAAAAGCCAAGCCAGAGCGAACGAGGCGCGCAGAGGAGCGGGAGCGGCGGTCGCAGCCGGAGGCGCGCGGGAAGCCAGCGAGGAGGCGCCGCGGGCCGGAGCCCGGGAGCCGGGGCTCGAAGAGCGGCGGTCCCGGGCAGCCAGAGGCCAGGTTCCCGCCCGCTCGCCCTCTCAGGGCGCCGCCCGGCTCGTTGGCGGCCGCGGCGCGGCGCGCCCCATGCCCGTGTGTGGCCATGTCCTACCCGCAGGGCTACTTGTACCAGCCGTCCGCCTCGCTGGCGCTCTACTCGTGCCCGGCGTACAGCACCAGCGTCATCTCGGGGCCCCGCACGGATGAGCTCGGCCGCTCGTCCTCGGGCTCTGCGTTCTCGCCCTACGCCGGCTCCACCGCCTTCACGGCGCCCTCGCCGGGCTACAACTCGCACCTCCAGTACGGCGCTGACCCCGCGGCAGCCGCCGCAGCTGCCTTCTCCTCGTACGTGGTGAGTAGGCAGGATCCGTGGCGGCCCGGGCCACTGGGGCAAAGGGAGCAGGCGGGAGCTACGAGGGACCCGGGCCTAGGCGCCACTTGCCGACCCCTTAACCCAGCCGAACCTCGCGGCCCCTGCAAACTTGGGCGACGGTCTAGCTTGGCGTCTCCCGGGCCTCGAGCTCAGGAGTTGGTCGGAAAGAGCCGAGTATCCCTCAGATCACTGTGCTGGCGGAAAGGGTTTTAAGAGGGAGAGGTCCTTGCAACTAAAGAGTAGCATTTGGTTCAAACATAAACTCAGGGCCTCCCTGCAATTTTTATTTGTTTTTGGTTTTGCCGTTTGGGAAAAGTTCAAAAGAAACACCCGAAATCCGAACAGAAGTGTGCTAAATCTATGTAAATGTGTTTGGCCTCGCCTTTAATTAATCCTCCAAAATGTTGCAAATCCTTAATCCTATCTTTGCAATCCGATTTGGAGGTATTAAATTTCTGAAAAGTCGACGGAGCTGCGGTGCATCCGGGATTTTTTTTTCGGCCGGGTGCACTTTCTGGAAAAGCTCCGTGGCTTCGGTTTGGGGTAGCGTTTTGGAGAGTGGGCGCGCGCGGGATAAGGTTCAGCTTTTCGTTTGCGTTTCTTGGCAGATTAAAAGAAAAGCAAGCTTTGATTTCCCTTGTTCTACCCCCCTTGCGCCCAACATGCGCGCTCTGCCGCCGCTGCTCCCAGGCCTCTATCTGGATAGAGGGCCGGGCCGTAGAGGCCAGATCTGCCCACAGGACACAGATGTTCTCGAATCCTGGGCAGATGGGGGCCTCCAGGATGGCGTCCAGCCTGGGACGATTTCAAGGGTTCCCGAAGGACTACAATCTGAAATTGGGGTCCCCGCTGCCTTCTGATAAGGGGAAGGGCCTGCTCTTGGGTCTGAATCAGCCAGCCCTGTCCCAGGGGAAACTGGAGTGCGGGCCTCACCTGCCCTCCTTCCCGCAGACCCCAGGGCTCAGGGCAAGTGGAGCTTAAGGCGTTCAGGTGACAGTGGAGACCAGTGTCCATATTCACCTACTCTCTGCCTGTCCCCTGCAGGGCTCTCCCTATGACCACACACCTGGCATGGCGGGTTCCTTGGGGTACCACCCTTACGCGGCGCCACTGGGCTCCTACCCGTATGGGGATCCCGCGTACCGGAAGAACGCCACCAGGGATGCCACGGCCACGCTCAAGGCCTGGCTCAATGAGCACCGCAAGAACCCCTACCCCACCAAAGGTGAGAAGATCATGCTGGCCATCATCACCAAGATGACCCTCACCCAAGTGTCCACCTGGTTCGCCAACGCGCGCCGGCGCCTCAAGAAGGAGAACAAAATGACGTGGACGCCGCGGAACCGCAGTGAGGACGAAGAGGAAGAGGAGAACATTGACCTGGAGAAGAATGATGAGGACGAGCCCCAGAAGCCCGAGGACAAGGGCGACCCCGAGGGCCCCGAAGCAGGTTGGTGGATGCGGGAAAGGGTATGTTGAGCTGGAGTTAAAAAAAAAAAAGGACTAGGGGACCTGGAGGGGGCGCGCGCGCGGAGCCCTGAGGTTGGGGGTAAGGGTCTCTGCCTCGCAGGCAGGCGGGAACCCGGTCCGCCTGCGTGGCCTCTGCGCCCCTGACAGCCCGGGTTTCGCCCACAGGCGGAGCAGAGCCGAAGGCGGCTTCGGGCTGTGAACGGCTGCAGGGGCCGCCCACCCCCGCCGGCAAGGAGACTGAAGGCAGCCTCAGCGACTCGGATTTTAAGGAGCCGCCCTCGGAGGGCCGCCACGACGCGCTGCCCGGGCCCCCCCGCGCCGGTGGGCCCTCCCCGGCCGGGCCAGCGGCGGCACGGCTGGCGGAGGACCCGGCCCCTCACTATGCCGCGGGCGCGCCGCCGCCAGGCCCGCACCCCTCCGCGGGAGAGCTGCCCCCGGGTCCTGGCGGGCCCTCGGTCATCCACTCGCCGCCACCGCCGCCGCCGCCAGCGGTGCTCGCCAAGCCCAAACTGTGGTCTCTGGCCGAGATCGCCACATCCTCGGACAAGGTCAAGGACGGGGGCGGCGGGAATGAGGGCTCTCCGTGCCCGCCCTGCCCCGGGCCCGTAGCGGGGCAAGCCCTGGGAGGGAGCCGCGCATCGCCGGCCCCAGCGCCTTCGCGCTCGCCCTCGGCGCAGTGTCCTTTCCCGGGCGGGACGGTGCTGTCCCGGCCCCTCTACTACACTGCACCCTTCTATCCCGGCTACACGAACTATGGATCCTTCGGACACCTTCATGGCCACCCGGGGCCCGGGCCAGGCCCCACTACAGGTCCGGGCTCTCATTTCAATGGATTAAACCAGACCGTGTTGAATCGAGCGGACGCTTTGGCTAAAGACCCGAAAATGTTGCGAAGCCAGTCTCAGCTAGACCTCTGCAAAGACTCTCCCTATGAATTGAAGAAAGGTATGTCCGACATTTAACGCGGGCTGCGTCGGTCCCGGACTTTGTTAATTTATTAAAATCATGGCCTTGGCAGTTATTTTTCCATCACCGAGAGAGAGACAGAGAGAGACAGAGAGAAAAATAATAAACGACCCTTCCTATTCAAAAGTTTATAGTTTATGGAGGTGGATGACATAAAAATGTAAACCTCTCCACACAGAAAAAAATGTCTTAACCAACCGAAAGAAAAAAACTAAAAAAAAAAAAGATTTGTATTAAATCTTATTCTGTATATTTAATGTAGCATTTTTGTATTTAAATTGATAATTCAATATCTTTGAAGTAAATTATGAAATCAAGACACCTGTACAGGCATTTAATGTTTTTTGTAATATAAATATATACATTTGTGTTTCCCTCAAAACTGTTTCATAGTTTAAAAATACAAGTTTAATTTAATTTTTTACACCTATTGATTTTTTTCTGGGTATGAGCTAAAATATTATTGCAGAAAGGAAACAGGTTATACTCTTAGATTTAAAAAGTAAAAGAAACTGCAGCCGCCTTTGTAAAATGCAAAATATTTAATTAAAAGAGATTTTAACATAATCAGAGCCACTCATTACTTTCTAGAAGCTTCAATAAACTGTCCATTGCCTTGGTCAAAAGATGCCAACTGCAACTTTTTTCGAGGTGGGGAATGAAAGGTTCCACCGACTCTCAGTGTGTGGGGAAAACCGTAATTAGGCTAGAAGCCTCGGGGAAGCTAGCCTGCCCCGGAATGCGGATTTGGATCACTGATGAGGGCTGCTTGGGGGACACTGGACCCCGGAGAAAGGAGAAGAGAGACCCAAGTGTGTGCCCAGAAGGGAGAAAAGATGGCAAAGCAAGCTAGAGACACGCACCACTCAAGCGCCGTCGCTTAACCTAATTACTTCCAATCAGTGTCGTGTTTTATGCAAAGCAATCAGCTGGTGAACTTTGCTAATGAGTTCGATTTTATGCCGGATTTAGCCCTTATTACTATTTCAAAGGTGCTGCTGGCTGATGCAGGCGGGGAGCGTTAGGGGACGCCAAGGGGAAGGCTTTCCCAAGTCACTGTCTTCTTTACCCCTTCGAAATTGGGCATTGATCTCTTCTCTGGATTTGATTAAATTAGTGAACGTGCCATCCAAGACGGCGCGGGTGGCGGGCGGCCCCGTAGATACCCGCGCAGCCTCCTGCGAGGGGACGGTTCCCCCCTTTCACAGGTAGGTGTCACACTTGTCCTGAATTTCGTGCCTGCACTTTGCGGAGACCAGAGAATGGGAAGCAGCGGGGGGAGGGAGCTACCACGGTGACTCGGAGAAGCGTGGGGAGCCCCCGAAGGGATCCTCGGACCCCTCCCCCTCGGGCCTCTTTGTGGACAAGTGGCCTTCAAAAGCCCGAGGCCATTTGCCTAGATAAGGAGGCCGTGCTGAACTCGATGAGGCTTGTCGTCGCTTTAGCACTTTTCCCAGCTCAGATTCAAGAGTCCGAGTAGCTCAGAAATATTTTTGAGGTTTTATATTCTCCTCTTAATCCTGCGTGTTTCGCCTCAAAATTCATATTCAGGATGCATCTGAATTCTAAAAGAGAAAGAGACACCACCCTGAGCCCGAGGCCGGCCAGCCCTCTCGGTTCGGGTTTGGCCGCGGTGCCCACGTCTCCATTTTGCGCCACAGATAGGGAAGCCGCAGAAGTGTTTTTACTTCGCGGGAAATTTTCGGTGGTCGGAGCGGGGGCGGGGCTGGGTGTGTTACAGCAAAAACACACCCCAGCGAGGGGAATTAATTTGTTCTATTAAACCCGAGCCAGGGTGTAGAGAGAGAATGTGTTTGCACATAACACCGGTTTAATTAGGCTAAATCAAAATGCACATATTTGCATTTCTTCTCAAGATTACTTTAACCCTACTGGGTGTTTTAAACACACCACCAAGTTTCACTGGAGTTGTTGCTTCTGCTATTTTTTAGAACCCACAACGAGGTTCCTTTTAGCTTATTCGAATTTAGTTTGAAAGCTGCGCTGTGCAGATGTTTTAGCGAACCACCCGTGGTCGACTTCAGGGTTTAAATTAGTGAGAAAATTCACACAGGGAAAGTGGTTTTAAAGCTGGACGTGTGAATGATTAAAGATGCATGAGACGATCGTATTTTATTTTGTCCCTTTAATTATAAATGATTTTTTACACAATTGAATTCCAGAGATGACTTGCCCTCCCCCATCCCAGCCTCTGAACCCCCTCCAAGCTCCCTCCCCCCAGCCTAGTTCACAATCAGCTCCCCGCCCCGGTGAATCTGCGGCCCCAGGAGTCCTCTTGTAAAAAGTCGGAATGGGCCAGTCGCCGTCTTCTAATAGAGTTTAGGGACGACATCAGCTCGGCGGGGTTTTGGAAGCACTGGCCCTAAACCCTGCCCAACGAATTTTTAAAAGAAAATTACAGGCCTTCCTGTGTTCCCGACAATATGCAAATATCACGGCCGGGCCTCCCAGGTCCGACTGCCCAAGCTCGGGGCCGAAGCTGAATGCCCGCGGGGCTGCCTGGGAACGACGGCGCATCCTGGGGCACTCGGCCTTTCTCCGCGAGAAGGGACAGCGCAACCTCCTGGGGCTCCCCGAATTGGCGCCCAAGTCGCTGTCCCCTCCTTTCATCCCTTCTGCGATTGACTTCTGCAAGGGTCCACGGTTTTCTTTGCGTACTTGTTGACTACAAGCCCAATTAAGTCTGGGGTTTTCTTCCTTGAGGAGCTGGGTTGGAGTGGCCAGCAGTTCTTCTGGTGTCTAGCGACTTTCTTCTAGTTTGGAGGAGGCCTGCCAGGCAGATCTAGTCTGTGGACATTTAGGAATGACTCCAGCGTTTAATACCAGAAGTAGTTGCGTGTCTCTAGGTGCCACGTCCCTCTCGAAGCCGAACCTCTGTTCTGGTGCCTCATGGGCCATGGAGGAGGGATGCACCTTAGAGGCTCGGGGCGGGGGTACTCCCTGCGCGTGCTGGGGTTAGGGTTTGCCCGAAGGCTTGGACGGGGCCGCAGAGGTTTCCAGAGGCAGTGCCTGAGATACCTCCTTACTGGCGTTGTGCGGGCCATGGCCACCTGCTCCTGGCCGGGCCCAGTTCCGGACCCCAGGGAGCACCTAGTTTGGCACCTAGGGATCCGGAGGAGCCGAATCAGTCCCTACTATCAAGGGTCTTGGGGGTCACCGCGTGGGGTCTGTTCTTACAGTAGTCTCTTCTCTTACATCTCTGTGCCGGCCGAATCAGTTCCTGGGATTTGGGAATGAGGAGAGGACAGCGCAGGAAATTCCCGCGCGTTGAGAGATTGCGAAAGGGAGCCCTTCACCTTCCTGCTCCCTAGTTTAGGGTACTGGGTTCCAGAATGTCGTTCCTCAATTCCAAGCGCGGAGCCTGCTGCGAAGCCTCTTGGTTTGCAAACCCCTCAGGGCTGCTTAGGGGGAATGAAGGCGCAGCTCTTGTGGCCTGGAAGGCCGGGGGCGGGGGGAGATTCGTGCGTGCGGTGTCGGCACCAGCCTGGCCCCCCAGCACACCTGTCTCCCACAAGTAGCTGGGAACTGGGGTGGACGCACGCGACAGCGCATTGCAAAGCGCCCAAAGCGAAAGGAAGGAGACTGCGCTCCTAAGAGGGAGCCGGACGCGGATGCAGTTTCGGAAGGGCGCCGCCTACTGGTCCCCCAGAGCCACGGTGTTCGCCCGGAGGGGCGAGTTAGGCAAAACCCGGTCGGGTCCCCATTCACAGCAGGGTCTTAACTCTGAGCTGGTCAAATTTAAACTGCTTCGCCACCCCCGATCTCCGGGACCCAGTTAGCACTGAAGATTTGGGGAGCGGGGCCTTTGATGAAAACGGCTTTAACCTTGCGGATTCCCACCACGACTTCTGCACTGTTTTAAAAACCGGGCAGCACGCAACTGAGAAATACGGGGACGACGAAAGCCCGCGGAGGGGTCTTCAACCGAGCACAGCCCCGACGGCACGGGGGGCTCCCGCTCGGCCCAGGTGCACGCACTTCCGCCTCTGCTGGCCCCTCCAAGGTCGCGATCCGGGCCGCACGCGGCCTGTTTAATTTGCGGTTTGGTATATCCCGAGGGGGCCGCTAAACCGCCGCACCCTCAAGACCGTTTGGTCTTAACAGCTTCTGGCTTTGGAGGTGGACATTATTTTTAAAAGGGAAAACAAATAAAACAAAACTACCCTCCCATTGCTTGGAACCCTCCTGTTTCGAAAGCACGTTTAATGAGGCTGGCGTGGTAAAGCACGGAGCGCTCGCCCTAGCGTCCGCCCACCCCGTCTGAAGTGCTATCGGGAAGTGTGAACTGAGTCCCTCGGGTGCAGAGATATCGGGGGAAAGTCGGAGCGCGCCTTCGGCCTGGCTCTTCGCATCCCTTCCGCTCCTGCACCAAACAAGAGGTACATCTAGCCTTTTGGGACCTTATGACCCGTCCTTCCCTCAAACTAGCCAAAGCTTGGGGATCATCTGTACACCCACCCTACGGGTCTCCCTTTATGACCAGGCCAGATCTGGTCTCCTTTTCGTTTTGCCGACAAAAGCCAGTTGGGCCCCGGGCACTAAGCGGACCCAGACTTTGGTCTAACACTACCAAAGGTAGTGCCTCAGGGGCAGGGTTGCAGCTTCAGCTGGAACCCTTGCACTGGTCCGCCCCTCTGGGCCCTTGGGGGTCCTCCGCATCCGGTAGGCCAGCGCCCCCAATGCTGGGTCCCCCAGGGCCGCCTGCCGGGCAGCGCTCTTTTCTGGCGCCCCAACGAGCCCAGCGCGCCCAGACGCCACTTTCCCAGTGAAATCTGCTTTTATTTGCTCCGAGCAAACCCCAGGCTCTCAGCGCTCCCGCCTGATGGATGCAAATGTAAATGTGCACTTATTTAATTGGATCAGGCCCCAAGATAAAAGAGATAAACGGCTCCCCGTTTGCTAACTTATTTTCCGAGGCGTGCAGCGCCGCGTGGAGGGGAAGCTAATGAAGGAGCCGCGCGTCGCTCAGCGCTGCAGCTCTCCGCAGCAGTGGCGCGCTGGCCCGCGACTCCGCGTGGGCTGCGACTCCTTGTCGAGCCCTTTGCTCTGGCTCTGCGCGCCGGTGGGGTTCCCGTGGGACCTTCTGTGCAGCCAGACTGGGAGAAGGTGAGGCGGCACGGAGCTGGCACGGTGTATGCAAGCCCACCACCCTCGCTATGATTTTCTCCAATTTGGCCAGTCTCCCTGCTTTCTTACCCAACACCCCAGTCCTGAGTAACATCAGCTGGGCCCATTGTATAAGAAAATCCTATATTCTTCCCCAGGCGCGGTCTTT
Organism: Hystrix cristata; assembly: GCA_004026905.1. Taxonomy (NCBI): domain Eukaryota; kingdom Metazoa; phylum Chordata; class Mammalia; order Rodentia; family Hystricidae; genus Hystrix; species Hystrix cristata. The sequence goes on from PVJO010001542.1 coordinate 108,532, forward strand.
TCAACTTTGGAAGCATTTTCAGAAAGAAAAACGAAGGCCCCCCAAAAAGACCAGGCATGCTTCTTCAGCCAGCACGGTCCGGTGGAGCTGCCCGGGACAGGGAGGACCCCATTCTCAGCCGCAAATGGCCTTCTTCTGGAGACTTGGGGTTTCTTTCAGAATCAGCCTGACTCGGTGGATTAACCCCTCCTCCTCCAAGTAATATATGCACGCAGTACACTCGACACTTAATTTCAAGAAGTCGCAGAACTCAGACAAAGTAGATAGTAGGAGAAGGGCTTCCCTCCTGGTTCTCCTTTCGGGAGGGCTGGGAGAGCCAAATTCAGAGCCTCAGTGCCAGTGTACCTCAAGTTTGCCGAGTTTGTTCCCCAAATTTTGGTCTTTGTATTTTCCGAAAAGTTTCTCTTCTCTTCAGAATGGCTGGAGAGGAGGCCATTGTGAGCAAGGGAGAGGCCTGATAAGACAGCTTGCAGAGGACGGGTGCAGGAGAAGGACGCCCTAGGCGGAGACCCGAGCCAAGCAGCCTCCAGAGGCTGGACTGGGCACAGCTAGGACAACTGGACCTGGTGAAGCTGGGGCCAGCTGGGTCCCGCGAGACAGGGCCGGGCAGGACGTCCCCAGCGCGCCCCATCCCCTGCTCTGATGGATTGGCTTGTCAGGAGAGCTCTGTGCGCAGAGCCCATCAGAAAGCACTTACCTCGCTAAACTGAAATTACTGTCTTTTCAGGGGCTAATTTGTGAAACTCCCATGGAGGGGCTTGGAGGGGGTTTGATGAGGCATAAAATGATGATTAATGAATTTATTGGCCGCTGCTCATCAAACAAGAACTCTGAGCTCGCGTCCTCACTGGTGGCTCGGCAGCGCGCTTGACACAACTAGGGTTCGGCCTCTGGGGCCTCAGCTCCTGGGAAAGTTTCCCCAAGTGCCCAGCCCTGGGAGTCTGCCTTACCTGGGACAGCGACTGCTTTCTGCTGGCGGTCCCTGGCCCCAGTTGCAAGAGGAAGTTTGGGGCCGGGATTCTAGTCACCCCGCCATCGCCCCCTGTGGGCAGACAGCTCAAACCTGGGGCAGGCTGAGGCTGCTGCCGCTCACGGGCAGCCGGCAGCCTCTGGGACTTGAAAGTGACCTGGCAGCCCGAGGTGGCTTGGGGCTATGAATGTGGACTGCAGTCCAAAGACGTTACAGCTCACTGGGGTGGGTGATTGGGCCTTGGAGGGTCAGCCCTGGCTCTGCAGCCTTCTAGCTGTGTGTCCTTGGACAGTCTGGTAACCAGCCTGAGTCTCTGAGTCTCAGAACCCTCTTTTGTGTAAAGGGGCTGCATCGCCCGGGTTGTATCTCCGCAGGGCTGTATCTCTGGTCCTGCGAGGAGAGTTCTACGCAGAAGGAACAGCAAATGTGAAAGTCCTGAGGTCCACCTGACCGCAGCAGAGGCCAAGGCAAAGCAGGCGCAGGTTATGTGTAGCACATGAGTATCTTATTAAAGTCATACTGTCCAAGGTCACAGGAGACAGTAGCCCAGGTCTGTCTGACAGTCTGCCTGAATCTTCTTAGGGCTCTTCTCATTTCTCTTGGCTCTAGCATCACTCCAGGGGCTTGACAGGAGGGTGGGAGGAAGGCAGGTGGGGTGTGTGTGGGGGCGTGGGGGTCATCTGATAAAGGCTAAACTTTGGGGAGCTGATTGGAGCTGCCCTGTGGCTCCTTTTTATTCCAGTGTTTCAGCCCGGGTGCAGGACAGTTCAGGACTCCTCCCACTCTTAACCAGCCCTTTGTCTGCAGGATCCTGTCTTGGAATCCATCAAGGTTTTGGCCCATCTCAGTCAAGAGCCTGCAGCATGTGGACTTACAAGTTCAGCTTGGGATTCTTTTCTCTGGATGCAACACCCTCCTTGCCCACCTAGCGCCCCTCACACTGCCCCTCCCAGGTCTCCCAGCAGTGGGCCACACCTTTGCCTCTGAAGGTCACAGCCAGGAAAGACCTTAGTGTTGACCTCTCCAGGAATGCTTATACTGAGCTCCTTTTTAATGCAGCTCCACTTTAAAAAGTTTACCTTCATCTTCCTCCAAATAGTGTTTTTTGGGGGCAGGTGCTGGGGATCAAACTCAGGGCCTTGCGCTTGGCAAGTAGCTCTACCACTTGAGCTAAATCCCCGACCCCCCTCCAATTAATGTTAACTAAGCAGCTATGATAGGCCAGGTGCACTGATCAAAGTGCTGATAATGCAGTGTGAGCAAAACAAAAATTCCTACCCTCCTGGGGCTTATACTCTAAAAGGCAAGAGAGTGAACAAGTTAGTGACTTACCAGGTATCTGGGTGATGAGGGCTATAAAAACATTGAACTGGGTAAGGAGCATGCGCTTTTAGTGAAAGTAGTCTGGGAAGCCTCCTTAGGAGGTGGTACTTGAGCAGACACCTGAAGGAGTTAGGGAATGGGCCCTGCGAGGAGCATTCTAAGCAGAAGGAACAGCAAATGTAAAGGTCCTGAGGTGCATCTGACCTGGGGGAGGCAGAGGCCAAGGTGAAGCAGGGGCAGGTTATGTGTAGTCTTGTAGGTCCTGGTGAGACCTTTGAGATTCATGATGAGAGACAGAAAGACAGGAAGTGGGAAGAGTTTTGAAGGAGTGATAGGCATCCCCAGGCATGAGGAGCTGAGATTCTGGGAAGCCAAGAGTGGAACCAGGAGCCAGTTAGGAGGCTGATGGAGAATGGGGGCAGTGATACTCACTGCCTTGGTCCAGGGCAATAGCCCTTGGGCAGTATTTTGGAGGTAGATGTAACAGGCTTTGCTGCTGAGTTGGTGGTGGGAGATGAGTGAAGGGGGGACTCCTGGATCCCTTTCAGGATTTAGGCCTAAGCACCTGGGAGAAGAGGAATGCCATTTGTTGAGATGCCAAACATTATGGGAGCAGTGAGGGTTTTTTTTTTTTTTAAGATAAAGTCTTGCTGTGTAGTTTGGAATACTCTTGACTCACTGTGCAGCCCGGGCTGGCCTCAAACTTGCAACGATCCTACTGCCCCAGCCGCTCCAGTGCTGGATTAGAGGCGTGCACAGCCAGCGCACTTGGCTTGAGCAGGGATTTTTAAATTTTTTTTTCTTCAGAGAGGAGAAGGTAAGATACTCTTTGGTCTCCCCCTGAAGCCTCATGGTCCACAGTATCTGTTCTCATGGACAGGCTGCGTAGCCAACGGCAAAGTAGCTCCAAAATTCAGGGTAAGAAGCACAGATCCAGGGAAAATTCTGAAGTGAACAGATCCTCTCTCCCAGAACTACCAATCTCAGCCTTCTCTGGCTATGTCTTCTCTTTTCTGTTCCTGTCCTTTTTCCCCAGGGGAGAAACTGAGGTTCAGGAAGTGAAAGCCACCTGTCCAAGTTTGTGCAGTGAGTTCATGGGCAGAACCAAACCCCAAACCCAGGTTTCCTGACTCCTGAGGCTGAGTCTTCCTCTGCCTCATCCAAGCGAAGTTCTCTGGGATATCTGTATTTTAACCGAGAACTCCTGGAAACAAAATGCCTTAACAGAGAGGAATGAATTTATAATGGCGGAATCTCAGACACTGTGACAGGCTGTCAAGGGAGATATTTTTAGGCTGGGCTGGGAAACATCTTAGCCCTCCTCAAACGCTGCTGGAGGGCGGCTGCCTCCTCAGGATTCCGTGCGTGAAGTACAGACGAGGGAGACGCTCGGGATGTGCCATCTCCCAGAGGTACTGGGACTGCTTCCCTGCCAGAGAGTGTTTTCTTGCCTACATAATTGCTATCTGAAAGGATTTGCTCATTTCTCCTAGCGGAAGTGACTTCTGCCTGCCCACAATTACCTCACACAATGTAGGCAAAAATTAATGTTCCTTTGTCCATCATCTTACAGAGCAAATCCTATCAAAGATTGGAGTTGGGGGCAAAGCCCTAAACCTTGATTCTTTCATATGTTTATTTTGAATTTCTTTCTTTGATGTCTCCACTTCACTGCTTTTTCTGAATTTTTTTCTTGACTTTTTGTATCATATATATATATATGGTTGTCTGTTTGGGGATTTTTTTCCCATAAACTATCAGTGGCTTTGTCCCTAAGGGAACCCACAGGCCCTTCGGAATGGCATCTCAACATCTTTCAAACACAGTGAGACATCTGTTAGCCCCAGATTTCAAATATCCTCACTGTTCCAGAATGTTCCAGACAACTTCCCAGCTAACACCATTTCACATCAGACTCATCACACAGTTGTTTCTGAGACTTTTTTTTTATGACTAAACCACAAGGTTTTGTTTGTTTGTTTGTTTTGTTTGCCCTGTTTTTGTACCCAGTACCTAAACCCAGACCTGGTAGTAGTAGGTGGCCCTTTGTCCCAAGTACTCTTATGTGCAAAATCATTCGCTGGTAGCTGAGGACCAATTTTCCCGGATCACATAAAAGAGTAGATTAGTGGCAACTTGGGGAAAAGCGTTCGTTTGAAATAGACATCACCCCTTTGCTCTTGCGAAGAGTGGGGCAGAAAATCATTGCCTGGTGTACTGGTTGGTGAAGCTGTTTTTTTATCCCGATTTTTTTTCTTTTTAATTCTCCCTTTCAATCTGGCAAAGCTCGACAGACCCTCGTGTGTGTAGAGGGCGGTCTGAGAAGGCTCTGCAGGGTTCGAGGCTGCAAGGCACTACCCTGCCTTTCCTCTGCGCTCCTCAAAACCTACTCCTTCCGGCCCCCGCCTCCAGGGCCTTGTCATAGCCTCTGATTACTGGAACTAATATTTACCAAATAATTTATTTCAAATGTCATCACCATTTACTGATTTCGAAAGGAATATTTACATGCCATTGTGACTGAAACAAAAGACGATAGTAACAAAAAATTAATTCAATGAACTTCTTGGCCATTTGGACTCTGAAGGCAGATGACATCTCTCAGGGTCTCTGATGGCTCCCCCAACTTTATCTTTCTACTTTGCAGGTGACCCTTAAAATTATGTGGGTAACCATATGTTCATGCCCACCTGTAATCATCTCATGGACCCACAGATGTGTCTGTCTGCTTGTTTTGTTATGCTAGAATCAAACCTAGAGTCTTGTGCATACTAGGCAAGCATTCTACCACTGAGCTATATCCTCGGCCTTTTTGCTTTTCTTTTCCTGTGTTTTGTTTTGTTTTTCGTTTTGACATGGGTTCTCTGCGTGGTCCACGCTAGTCTCCAACGCATGCACTTAAGTGATCCTTCTGCCTCAGCCTCCCAAGTAGATGGGCCCAGAGGAGCACACCGATGGACCTGGCCGCCAGATGTGTTCTTACCACAGTTTGGGAGAAGGCACCTACTTCTTTTTGCAGAAACAGATATTGAGAACTGATGAGGGCAGACAATTTAAGATCACACACTCAGTTGGTGACAGAGCCAGGGACAGCGGCTTCTTCTGTACCCTGACCTCCCCTCACACCCCTGTCTGGTCACTCTGGGAGCCGTGTCTTGATCGGTCGCTTGCCTCAAGCCCTCATCTCAGGCTGTGCTTCTGGGGAGGCAAGACTCATCTGTCACCCTGTGTCTGCGGTGCCCGGTCCCCTTTCCTGCCTGCGCTCGCTCTCTGGAGACAAAAAGCCCCTTGTTTCCTCTACAAAGGAGAAGAGGGCTGGAGTCCCCAGCTCTGAGCAAAGCTTGGGGGTGGCAAGGATTTGGTAGCTCTGGGACTGGGCAGGTGGATATCATCTCCTTCAGAGAGGTCTCTGCCCAGGGATCCCCCAGGCCTGTTTTCCCCAGCTGCTCTCCAGCGGGAGCTCGCCGCCCCTCTCCCCTCATTTCTGCAGCCAACTGCAGTGACATATGGCAACTGTTTAGTGTTAAGAAGTGGAGGGCTGTTGGATACTCAACTTCAGTGTTGCTCAAAATTAATACCCTCTCGTTTCCTCCTGCACAGGTGACCAGGTAGGGGATCTCCCATCTGCCCTGGCAGGCCACTGTGCCCTCTGGGGCTGAGCCAGGCCCTGCTCCCACTCTTGCTCTAAGTCACACATCCAACTACCTGAGCTCATATCTCCCACTGGAAGGATGACGTGTGATTTAAAATGTCCCAAGCTGAAGTCATCCCTCCCCACCCCCAATTCCTCTCATCTCAGATCAGCTTTTCCTGCTGTCCCTCACTCAATCTTGTAGTGGAGAGACTTTGGAAACCTCCTGACCCTTCTTTTTCCCCTGTACTTCTCATGCATTCGCTCTCAAGTCTCCTGGGTCCTTCTGAGGGATCTCCTTCAATTCCCTCCCCTCCACGCCTCCAGTCTGAACCTTTGTCCTCTGTGCCATGGACTATGCCATGTCCTCCGATGGCCTCCCTGTACCAGCCATCTCTGTACCACCAATGGACAGCCCAAAAGCTGGTCCTGGGTATTCAACAAATGTTGATGGAAATGAAAACAGACCAATGGATCCTCAGCCAATGTGCTGCTCAAAATTAATACCCCTCCTTTCCTCCTGCACAGGTGGCCGGCTCAGTGCTCCTCCATTTCTCGTAGAATTTGTCTATGAATTTAGAAAGAACTTGAGAGTCAGACCAATGAGGGTTCAAATCCTGATGGCCATCCTCTGTTATCTGGGGGTATGTTAGTGATACAGGTTAAATAACAAGGAATCCCTGGGGTAGGTGATCGCCAGGGACTGCCTGCCTGGATTCCTTCCCCGTCTGTAATCTCCAGCTGTGAAGCCCTGGCCAAACTCCTTCACCTCTCTGAACTCCAGTGGCATCATCTTAAAATGGTGATAATGACAGGCCGGATCTCAGAGGGCAAACGAGAGCATGTGTACAAACCCGGAGGAAAGCACACGGTGGACCCTCAGTAAACGTGAGCGTCAGCCATGATTATTCAATAAGTGTTATTTCATAGGATTGAAAATGACTTCATCTGAGCATTCCTAAAACTATGTAGTGCATTTTTGCCCGTTCTTAACAACTTCCCGTCTTTTTGCTGACCTACAGTGTTTAAGATCTCTTGAGTTACAAAAAAAAAAAAGAAGAGAAAAGCTAATTTTAAGAATCACTCCTTAGAACATTATTTCATTACTTAAACTTGCTGCTGACTCATCTGTCCCTTGGTAACTGAGTCTTTCTTCACCAATAACTTTAATTACATCAATCACTCATTCCAGAAAGAGCTGAATAATGAAAACTCCTGGAGGTGACAACATGGACTCCTGTCACACAAGCAGGGACTTGTGGTAGGAGAACTGGTTTTTCTTTCCGTTTTTTATAGCATTCAGTACTTCAAAGAGGAAGAATATGTTTTGTCTTTATGATTTACTATCTGTCCATCTAGCTCTGTATTTATAACTGGTGATCTTCATAGCAGGAGGAAATGACAATTCATTACTTCTTGAAAGAAATTGAATTTGTTTCAAATTCTGACATTTCTAAAGCATAAACCCAAGTCTTTGCCTCTAGGGTTAAATAAATGGTAGTTGAAAATACCAACACCAATTCCTTTACTAAAAGCTGCTAATCACTGGGTTCAAAAGTTAACATGCTATCTTAACAATTATTTTACTATCAATAGTAGTAACTACCTCAGTACATGCCAGTTATTGCACTAAAGGTTTTATGTACATGATCTCAGTGTGGCTTCATCAAGCCCTGTGGAGTAGGCACTATTACCACCCCCCCCCCTTTTACAGATGAAGAAACAAAGGCACTGAACAGTTTCTTACCTAAGTTGGTGTCAAGGTAAAATAACAGCTTAGGAATGTCCAACCGTCATTTTCTGTGCCTAGGTGGAGCCAGGACAGAATTGCTGGCTATTCTCCGATGCTTTAGGTGTTAGTCGTTTTGCTGGCCATGTGTGGCTCAGATGACCGGGAGTAGAACAAGGTACCTGCTACTTGCTAAGCTTGAACTATTATCTAACTCTGTAGGGAAGCAATCCTCAGTTTGGTGAAATGAGTGGGGAGGATGCCAGGGGTGGGTGTCCCATAAAACCCTGCCCCAAAGTCCACACTCTTCCTTTCCACCCTCCAGTCCCTGGTCCTCTTGCCCTGGACTGAGATGTCAGTCTTGTAATAGATCTGTCTGCAGGCTCTCCCTCCATCTTTCCATCTACATACTCTTACTAGTCAGGAGACACTGGAGTTATAAAAGGTTGTAGAATATGAGAGAGACAAAAATAAAACCTGTCCTTCAAAAAACTGAGTCCCAACTCCTCTGTCTGTCACTCAAAGCCCTTCATCAGTCTGACCCCACTCTCTTATCCAGCTTTGTATCCCAAGGCTCCTCATGGTAACACCCACTGGGGTCCCGCTGGCCAAACAGTAGCTCCCTGAGCCCTTTCCCCAGCCGGATTTCACTGTCTCAGCCGCTGTCTAGACCCACCTGTGCTGCAGAGACCTGAGGAGCAGCCTCTCCCGGTGGCTCCAGCCAGTGTGTTTTCCTCTCCACATCGGGCAGCTGCTGAGCACGAGGCAGCAGTGTGCAGCAGCTGTGTGACCTTGGGCGAGTAGCTCAGCCTCTCAGAACCTCAGTTCCCCAACAGTAAAGGCGAAACTATCTGTGTCCTCGAGCTAGTCTTTAGGATGAGTGTAAGCATGTCTGGAGAACGCCTTGGAACTCACTCATTCTAGCACCGCCTACACAGCCAGGTGCATACGCTGGTCATATAGTGAGTGCCCACCCTTGTGTAAGATGAGAGACAAGATAATTGCCAAAAGCACACACGGCGGGAGAGCTCTGGGCTGGCTGTGCTGATCTTTGCACATGTGTGTCCCTGTGAAAACACAGATCTGGCTCTGAGCTGTCATGGCCCGTAACTTGAGCCTGGCCCAGGCTGTTTGTGCTAAGAGGGCTACTTGCTTTTGTTTGTTTTGATCAGTGCTGGGGATGGGACTGAGGTCCTTGCATGTGCCAGGCAAGTGTTTTACCACTGAGCTACACCCCCAGCCCACCTTCTGCTTTTCTTTCTCAAAACTATTTGATTTAGCTGTCTGGGACATTTATTCTTCTACCCCACACGTAAGCTGAGTTTCTCATGTGTTTGCCTCTTATCTTTGCATACACATGGGGCTTTAGCTTCTGGGTCACGGGTGTGAGGCACCCAGGTGCTGCTCCAAGGTTGAGCAAGCAGCAAAGCGCATGCCACTGTTCTACCAGCGTCCAGTGGGTGTCCATGAAGTCAGTTCTGAGGTCGCCCTGAGGCCCAGGTGTCTTGCCTTGGTTTAGGGGTCAAGTTGAGGCCCACGGTGGCTGGAGGCAGGGGAGGGAGGAGCCCACACGCTGATCCTGCGAGGCAGCTCTCACTTGCCCCCATACTCGGACATGGGCAGAGGTGAGGGCACAGCTGGCTACAAGCTGACTTCCCGTGTGCCCAGCCAAGCAGGTAATTCTCTGCCTTGGATCCCCCAGCCCCGTCCTGGATCCTGGTCCTTCCTGTGGAATGATAGTTACGGTGACTCAGAATATACTGTGATGGAGAGTGTAGCTCAGAGTTAGGCTGCCTGGGTTCCTTCTCCTCCATGACCCCTCTAGCTGGCCCCCTTAGGAATGACACCACCATCTAGAGCAAGCCAGTTTTGCAAGTTCTCTGAAGTATCACCTGCAGTTTTCAAATCCGACTGATCTAATGTCGCCCATTTTTGTTTGACTCTCTACTTCTCTCTATTCCCTGGTAATCCAGGCCACTGTCATCCTTTAAATTCCCTGTGGCCTGCCAGCTCTAGTCTTGTTCCCTGAAGTTGATCTTCCACACTGAGGATAGACTGCTTGCATAAGGACACAATTCATTTGACTAAAATATTTAATGGCCCTCTGTGCACTCATACAAGCACCTGGGTATACAAGGACTCCTAGATATGATGTTCCTTCAAACTTGATGCTCTAACTCTGGCAAGTGGTTTGCTGTACCTATGTACTGTCTTGCCTCTGGGCCTTTGCACATGCTGTTCCTTCTGCCTGGCATGCCCTGTCTCTCCCCTCCCCTCCTACCTTCCCATAGTACAACCTCCTCATAGACCATACAAAGGTCTATGCATAAAGCTCTTCAGTGTTCTGCTCCTCTCTGTGCTAAAGGTATAAAATGAAGGAAAAACATAAGTTAGAAACCCCATTTCTAGCCGTTCCTAATTGTATGACCTTGGATACATAATTTACCTCTGAGATCCAATTTCTCCATTGCCAAGGGATCACCTTAAAAGTCAGCGTCCTAGTAGGGTTGTTATGAGCATCAAAGGACGTCACTGCAGGCAAATTTTTCAGGCCTGCAGAAGAATAAACAGAGGCACAGGACTGTTCCAGGCCTTAGGGAAGTTTGAATGAGCTCAGACTCGTATCATCATGGCCGCAGCACCTGACAGCCATTTCTTTCCTTCTTCACTCCTAAGAGGACCCCAGTTTGGTTTGGCGTAGCAGTGTGCCCAGCCCCAGGCGATATACATGGGCCACTTGTGAGAATTCCCTTCCCTTCTGAAAGGTGCTTGCCCTCCTGCCTTGCAGCTAGGTGAACAATTCTGGTCAAGGAGATATGAGGAGACGTCTACTAACCTTTCTGAACCTTGGTCTCCTTTTGCAGAATGAGATGGGATCAAAGAGAAATAATTTTTAATGTTCTTTTTTTTGTTTTTTTTTTTGTTTTGTTTTGAAAGCAGAGGACGCTGGGTGTGTGGGGTTTTTTTTTTTGGTTTTGTTTTTTTTGTTCCGAAGAAATATGAAGTCGAATCCCGGTATATGTAAGGGAAGCACAACTGGTCTAACAGAAAGTGAGATGGAGAGGGCTGGAGTCCGGTGCGTCTCCACAGGCAGCTCCTGCGCGTGCTACTGACCAGCGCTTGGAAAGACTCCGGCTTGGAGCCTCTCTGTCCTGTACTGGACATGTGTTATTTTACTTGTTTGCTGTTTTGTTTTGTTTGGGGCATCGAGATTCCATTTTAGCATCCTGAATTTTCCCTGGAACCACCCCTTTGCTCCCTTGGCTTCATACACTTCTGTGGAACTTAATTCCTTCCTGGGTCCCGGCTGAGACAGGTAATTGAGGCATAACCAACATTCCACCCCTTGACTACAGATACTGGTTCAGGAGTGTACACATAACCCAACTTGGCCTGGCGAGATTGAGGCCCGGGGTTTTTGTGAAAATGGAACAGGAGGGGAGGTTTTCTTTTCACCTTGACTTTGAGCCTTTGGGAACATGAAACCTGAGGACGAAGCCCCAGTGGAAAGGAACAGAGCTGGAAGATGGAAAAAGACCAAATCTTCTTCCTCGTTTTAAGCTTTGCCTGAAGACAGTCAGACCTATTATTTGACTTTGGTTTAGTGAGTCAATACTCATATTTGGTTGAGTAGTTTGAGTTTCGCCTTCAATTATTTACAGCTCAAGAATCCCAACTAGAACAGATCCCTTCCCAAACCAGAATTGTGGGATAGATATTAGGCATGCTCACAAACATTCTTCTTTTTCTCCTGCTAGACATGTGGTAAGGTTGTGCTAGGCCCCTCATTCTGAGTAAGGCATGACCCATGACTTTCTTTGCCAGCAGTTGAAGCGATAGGTGTCCCTTCCAGGCGTATTGTTTAAAACTCAGTGTGTGATTCACCCTTCTGTCTTTCCTTCCCACAATCATGTTCCAGATGCCGAAGACTCTATCAGCCTGGGTCCCAGACGGAGGACAACGTGGAGTGGAGACCTCTGCTGACCTCTGATGGAGATGTACTGTGAGCAAGAAATAAACCTTTGTTGCATTAAGCCATCGAGATACTGCATCGTTTGTTATAATATCAAATCTTAGTGGGTTCTTAGTGATATACTTGCAATTATTATTTTTCTTCTTCTCTTTCTCTTCTTCTTGTTCTTTCTCCTTCTTTCCCTCTCTTTCCTGGCTGACTTGCTGTACCAAGCAGTCCTATGATCCTATTTCTTATTTCTGTCAACAGATCATTAAAAGTCTTCAGTGATTACTCATCTCCTGCCTTCCCAGCAATATTCAAGTGGACATTGGCAGGGGATAACCAGCCTGCCTGGACAAAGTCGTGCCCCTGGCATCCTTACCAGTGCCAATCAATCATAGCTGCCAGTCATTTATCTTCCCCAGGACAGGCCTCTGCAGGCCAACTTCCTAATCATATTACTGGACACATGGGGCTCTGAGTTCTGAACTAAAACTATTTTTAGAAATACCCATTCATTATCTTATGAAAATTACCAAGATTCTGAAATTTGTGGCACAGTACTGAGAACATAATGCTCTGCCAAGACAAAACATCGACCATTGTAGATATTATATACATCAGCTTTAGTTGTTAATAAGCAATTTCTAGAGCTGATTACTTAATTAATGCAATGCACAAGATTCTACATTTGGGGTGGAGGTTTGGAAATGACTAAGTTCTTTGGAAAGTATAAAAGTAGATGTAAATCACTCCTGAAGCTTGTACATGATCATCATTATTAATCTATATGACACTTCTAAGCTCTGGAATTTCGAACTCATGGCTGGGCTGATGGGAGTGACGGAAACTCCAGGGAAATTCACAGTGAGGTTTCTATTACACTCAGCTCTTTCTAATTGTAACTATATAGGAACGCAGACTCAATGTTGCCAGTCCTTCCTTTGTTTTTTTTTTTTTCAGGAAAACCTGAAATCCATATACATTGGCAACTATATCATATTTTTTCTAAAATGCTGTAAAATTTGAACTTAGTTGGCAATCACAGGTAGAATGTTCACTAGTATGTAACATAGAGTTATTCTTTCTTTCTGTTCTCCTTTATCTTCATTTTACAGATTAGGAAACCAAGGCTCAGAAAGGTGAAATGGAAAAAAAAAAAAAAAAGGTGAAATGGTTCACATGAAGGGACATAGCCAGGTTCTGGAACTTGCACTTACAACTTGTGACTCCGAGTCAGCTCCCTTCTCTCCCAATAACAAGGCTGTCCCCTCATGGCACAAGATGTGACACTCAGGTTTGCTGTATATCATGGTGGAACCTGGTAGTGGGATGCAAGCTAGGGACTACTTTTCCTAGCCTCCCTTCAGGTGAAGTCCTGGGACTACTTTGGCTGAAGTCAATGGAGTAAGATAGGAATGATTTATGTTCCTTCCAACCAATAGCAGGTATAAGATCGACTACTATATCTTCTCTTCCCACTGCTAGCTGCAGACAACCACACCACCTCAGAGTCCTGTATTGCAGATAAAAGGACCTCAAGATGGAATAAATCTGGCTTCCTAAGTCATCGGCAGGAGAAAAACCATCTCCAATCAGGAGACTCTTCTTCAGTTTTGACATCAGGGATAGATAAATTTCCATTATATTTGAGCAATTATACATTTTGGTTTTGTTTGTTACAGCAACTAGCATTACCTTAACTAGAACAAATACGAATGATTTAAAAAAAAATCTTTCCTTTTTCCCTTTCAGTTTGGCAGGAGGAGTTTGTAATGAGCAATGATACACTTGAATCCAACGGGTTTTAGACAAGAAAATGACTCCAGTTAGGTTTGGTTTCTGGAGATGGACATGTAGTGGCCCTGAGTATCACAGTGTCACTGCATCTTTGCCCCCTTTCCTGAACCTGGCTGTAAAGGGGGACCTGTTCCTGCTTCCGCTGGAGGTGAGGATACCATCACTGAGGACTCCTGCAAGAAGACAACAGATAAAACAAGATTTCAGCCTGTCTAGGCCACACACCCTCAACCAAGATAGGAGTCAACATGTTTGGGAACATCAAAGACAGTGTGATATCTTAAGCATAAGGAGATTAACATTTACAAAGGTTTGCCCCTCGGCCTCTTCCCAGGAATCCAGCAGATAGAGCCAGAAGGGACAATTAACATCACCCATCCACACAGGAGTCTCCTGGCGTCTCCTATTAGAAGATTTTCTTTTGAGCTTTCTGCTTGATTGGGAATGCAGGAGGCAAAAGCCAGTCTCGGATTTGAGCAAGAATCCTCCACGTACACAGGGGAGATGGTGAGAACATAGGCCTTGGCAGCATGGGCATCAAGTCCAAGGGTGGCATTCTACCCTCATAAGGGCTGTGCACTGGTGCTGATAGAGGAAGAGGCTGTACCCATCATCCTATAGCCAGAGTCAGTGCCCTCCTGAGCCAGCCAGTGAGCACAAAAGGAGGGTGGAGGCAGCCTGTGCTGATGAAGGAGGGGCGAACCCTGGCTCCGTTCTGCAGCGCGCAGCGAGAGGCCAAGAATACCTCACTCAACACACTCCGACTACCAGCAACAGTAGGCGATGGATGGGGACCAAAATCCCTCACAGCTGTTGGAAACCATACCCTATTCAGAGATAATTGGCAATTAGTTAAACAAGTCCCGTTTAGAACACTCCTCCTCCCCACCCTCCAGACAGCTGTGTTTAAAAAGGGGCGGGGTGAGACTTCTCCAGAAGTGTAGAAACCTGATCTTCAAGTCAATAAAACATAACAGAGCTCGGGAAGCAAATGAGTTAGAGAATTTAAAAATATGTTCAGTCAGTGAAACCCCTTTCTAAAACGCACTGCTTTTTCTCTTGATGTATAGCTTTGGGGTCAAGAACATAAACTTTGGAGTCAGAGAGGACTAGGTGTGAGCACCTGCTCGGCCGCTTACCAGCTGGGTGAACTCGGGCAAGTGTTTTCAGTTTTCTAAGCCTCAGTTTTCTTTGTGGTAAAATGGGGATGATAGTAACTGCTGTGAAGATTTAATGAGAGGGGCCTGGAATATAGCATCCTCCCAGAAGTGACAGTTTTTAGGCGTTCATGCTTACCGAAGCCCAAATCCCCTAGGCTGGCATTCAAAGTCCTCTGCAATTTATCTGCAACATACTCTTCCAAACTCTTTCTCATCTCACATCCCCTACGATCTAGCAGCCAAGAAGAGCTAATCCCCTAGTCGGAGTTTCTGAATCTGTGAGATGAGATTCTTGCTAAGGTCCTGATCATCCTACCAGTCTAGGCCTTGGAAAATTCCTGCTCCTGTGCGTTCTTTCACAGTTCCACCTGCCTGACCGTATGTCTTCTGATCTCCACCCTCAGGTCTTCCCAGACATTCAAGATCAGCTTTAAATGCCACCATGAAGCCCTCCTTGGGCAGGAGTTTATTTCTTCTTGCCAACAAGCACAAAGCAGAGTGGCACTCTGGTGGCCCCTTTATTTGACGTGTACTGTATTTTTGTTTGTCTATTTTCAGGGTTTTTAAAATTAGTGCATCTTAGTTACATGGAATAGAGCATAACATACTTTTATAATTGCTATCCCCCCATTTCCCCTCTTCTCCTTTCCTCTCCTCTCTCTCTGGTCCCATCTCTCCTTCTCCTTTCTTCTTTCCCTGCATTATACTTTTAAAAATCGTGCTTTTTTTTTTTTTTTTTTTTTTTTTTTTTTTTTTTTTTTTTTTTTGTAATTTCCAGCTTCTCTTACAAAGTCTGAAGACCTTCCAATCCTGATCTCCCTTCCTGGACAATTGTCTGGGGATGGGTGGCTGCTGCCCCCTGCAGGCGGGGTAGCCTTCTGAGACTTCCCGCCTCTGGTGCTTGCTGGATTGGGATTGCCTTTGGAGCTCAGCAGGCAATCAAGCCCTCTCTCTTCATGGTCTTATCTTGTTCTACTCTCTCTCTTTCTTTCTTTCTGTAGAAACCATTTCTTGTTTCAGGTTTTTGTTGGAGGTATTGATGTTTAAAGGCATCTTCCCCTTTCCTACCAGACTGTGAAATCCTTGAAGACCAATTTCTCACTCAACTGTAAAGCCCAAAGGACCTGGCCCAGAATCTGATTGCAGAGGGAATGAGCAGGGGCCCTGCATGTATGTGAATAGCACTCCCTAGAGTTGTGCAATCCAGTCCTGTGAGTGAAGGGATGCATGAGTGAATGACAAGTGCGTGCAACTATGTAGTACCTACTATGTGCCAGGCACTGTAGCGAGTACTTTAACTTATCTATGAAATCCATGAACGCGGGAGTGAACACTGAATAGATGGGTCCCTCCGTGTGGTTCTCAGCTCAGGACTGGTGGTTTTCCTCTCTGGGAGACATGGACATGGATTCCTAGTTCTGAGCCCCCGTTGGTTTGAGAGCTCTATCCAAGGGCCAGGTCTTGGTCTCAAAAGAGTTCATTCACATTAGTGGAATGGAGACAGAGAAGACTGTGATGTTCCCAACCCGACAATGCTGTTGATTGTCCAAAGAGATACCCCAGCCCTTGGTGGAACCCCAAGATCAGTAAGCAGAGGCCACCATAGCTGCAGATTGTACTGTCCACTTGGTTTCTCTCCACTCTCACTCAGAGCATCTGCCCACTGCGGTGGAGTTATTACCCAGGTGAAAATAGAACATTCTTTATTTTAGCACAAATGAACATTTAGCACTTCAAAATGTTTCTTCCTTCACCATCTACTTTGATCTTGAAGAACGACCCATGTCTCCCTTCTATTCTAGCTCCATCCTGAGGTACGCAAAACATGCTTTTCTTTACAACCACTTTTTAGATGAGGACACGGTGGCCAAAATGAAGGAAGGGGTCGGCTCTAGCTCATTCTGAAGGACTGATTTTCATCTGGACTTCTGGCTCTAATCTTTTGTCTACTTTCATTGCAAAGGTACATTTGGGTGAGGAAAATGTACAAGTCTGTTGGCCACCACTGTGACATCAACAGAGAGATGGGCATGGTGGTGATAAGAGATTGAGGGTGACGGTGAGAAGATGTAGGGTGGAGATGTTTGTTGAGAGGTAGCTGGGGATCACCCTGAGAAGAGGCACGAGGGCGGGGACAGAGGAGGGGAGCGCAATCACAGGGAAGACAAGGGTGCAAAGAGGACACATTTTAAGAGAGTCAAAGAGTCGGAGCAGACAAGATTTGGGGGACCACAAGGAGGCGAGAGGGCAGAGTGACTAGAAGCACAGCCTGTAGAACCAGACAGGCTGGGTTAAGATCTCACTCTCCTCTAGCCATATGACCTTGGGGAGTTGATTAGCTTCTCTGGCCTCAGTTTGCTCATCTGTAAATTAGGATTGTACTTGCCCACACCTATAATGTTGTCATGAAGATGAAAAGAGACAGTACTGAAAAGTGCTCAATACTTGGTAGCTGCTACAAGTACTCCTACTTTGATCTCCTGTTTACACATCCCAGGAAAGGGACAGAATTGTCTCCGGTCACACAATAAATGAGGGACAGAGACTGAGCCTCCCACTCTCTTAACATCACAGGTGGTGGCGAAGTTCTGGGGCCCCTGAGAGGGGAAGCCCACTTCCTGCAAACCAAGGTGATGTGGTGCCTCCTGCCTTTACCTGCTACAGCTGCATCCCACGACACTGGTTGCCAGCCCGGGGCCTGGCTGGAACAGCCAGCAGTACGTGACCTCGGGTGCCCCTTTCTGTATCTGACTTCTCCCAAGAAATGTGTGCTTTGTTCCAAGGCCAAAAGGGTGGGTTCTGATGCCCTCTGTCCTGCTTGGAAGGCCCCGGCCACAGGTAGCAACACGGTCCCCTCTCTCTCGGCCATTCAGAGCCAGCAGCTTTGACTTCTTTCTCCTTCGTCATATTGGTCCCTCTTCCTCAGCCTGCTGCCCCCACTCCATGTCTTCACTCAAGTTCAACTCTACCCCGGCCTCTGAGTCTGAGAAAAGTCATCCATTGCAGAACCATCAACAAACACAACAGAAATTAGAACCAGGAAAAGAGAGAGAGTGAGAGAATGAGAGAGGGAGAGAGGCAGATACATAATTTATGGAATGGTGGAGAGTGAGTGACAGGCAGAAGCTGAAGGCCTCAGCACCTTATTGATTCTTTCAAAAAACCCGAGAAAGGACCCCTTGCTGAGGGCCAGGGGAGGTATGGAAGGTGCAGGCAGGGGCAGGGCCATTAAGGACGCAGTGCGACCAGGCCAGCTGCTGGGGGCAGGCGGGGGGCTCTGGCAGGTGGGGCACACACACGCGTGCCTCCGATCGATGATACCATGTCAAAACATAAAATGCATGCTTTGGCTCTTAAACCAAATGTGCGTGAGATTTTTTAAAAGCATTGATTCAGGATGGATCAATGGAAATTGAGGCATATTTTTTTTCTCTTGTGCAAAAAGGGGGTAATAACACTTTGCAGAGAGGGCCTCAGCAGGGGTGGCAAGGATAAATGTTCTGTGAGGAGGCTACCGGGAAGCTGTGGGAAGAAGGGCAAGGTGCTGGCTTTACTGCCTTCCCCTTGGGCTGGAGGCTCCACCAAGTGGAGATGGGGAAGGCTTCCTGGTCCCACCCGCAGGGGAACAGCTGTGTACCACGCCTCCGGGACTCATCTTACAGACATCAGGGATGAGTACTGCTTCTCCAATTCCTATGCAAGTCCTGCCAGCTCCCCGCCCCTGGTTTGACAATCTCCCCCGCTTCTCTCAGTCTCCTCCTGGCCTCGCTGCCTCCATACCCCTGGCACAGCTTCCGGAGGCATCATGCTGCCCTCCACCATAGCTCCCATCTCACCCAGACCAAGATCAGGACCTCTATGTTCTGGCCACATGTCCTCCATCCTGTCCACCCCTCCTGCCACTCTTCTGCTTGCTCTGAAACCCGCTCCATGGTGTCGTCCTTGACTGCCCCACCTAGTGTCCCATGTGCCCACTCCAGTCAATGCTGCCTCACGCCGTGATGCTCGGACTTCTCCTGCTCCGTGCTCGGCACAACTTAGAGCGCGGCTGTTTGCGGGCTTGTCTGCTCATGTGAGTCTCTCTGTTGGATGTGAGTTACCCATGAGTCTGGGGACTTTGTCTGTTCAGCTCCAGGCTCCATCCCCAGGATTGGGCCCAGAGTAGGTGCTCAGCAGATGTTTATAAGGAAGGGAGATGGGGAAGAAAGAAGGAGGCAGGAGGGAGTCCATGCAGGTAGGAGACAGGAACATACCACGAAGCTGAACCAGCACTGCCGCTAAAATGCACAGCGGAAAGCAGAGCCACTGGTCAGGATGTGTACAGCCCGTCACCGTGGCAGCGACGTCCAGCTTGGCTTCTGACCTGGAGCTCGGAGGAGGCAGGAGCCAGGGCCATGGAGCAAGGTTGCTCTTTCCCAGGGAGGACAAGTTCACATCTCCACTCGATTCCTGTGAAAGCCACACGGGCTTGGAAGTCACATTCCCCATCCCCAGCTACCAGCTGGGGCCCGACTTTCCACAGAGTCCAGGAGGGCAGCAGGGCCCCTGTCCTAGAAATGGCATCCAAGGCCTGCAGACCTTGCTGAGGACGCAGGAGGCCCTGGCTTCTCCGTCCTCATGGTGGCTGGTGGCTGGGCTCTCAGGCCAGGAGGGAGGTTGGAGCCTATTTCTAGGTCTCCTGTCCTTCCCAGGGGCACACGCTGCTTTCCATGTCTAGAGAGCCACCTAGCTGGGATGGTCAGACACGGGGAGGGCTTGAAAGGAGAGAGACATGGACAGACTCAGAGACAACAGAGAGAGACAGACAGAGAGAAACAGAGGGAGAGACAGGAGAGAAGGGTCGAAGAGGTAGTCCTTCCCACCACCACCATCCCGGAAAGAAAGGTGCCAGAATCATGTTATTTGGCCAGTGCTCAAAAAGACAATTGTTTAATTATCCCCTTAAATCATTTTCTGGAGAAGCCAGTCTGATTCTATTTGTTATTTATAGGACCATTTCATCACCCACTTGGAGTGGACAGGCTGACGGGGCTGGGGGAGGGGAGATGAAAATATGCTTGCCCCAAATTCTCCAGTCGCCTTTAACTTTTTTTTCAATTGCTTCAACATGTCTGTCTTCCCCCTTCTCTCTCAATAGCCCTGCGTTCCCTCCCCCATCATCCCTGGCGGCTTTTCTTTCTGTTTGAGCGGCTCCCTCCTGTCTTCTTCCCACTCCCTCCAATTAGCCCGGGCCTGGTTCACACACAGAACTGACCCCGCAGGCTTCCAACTACCCGATCACCTCTGTGCAGAAAGAGGTGTCTCACTTCGGACCGCATCTCTGATGGAGCACCCTGCAGTTTCCGTGTATAAGCGAGCACCCCCCGATTGCACAGGCTGACTTGGGGGTCCCTCTCATCCAGGTCCTCAGTGTCCCATCTGACCCCCATCTGCATCTGGAACACTCAGCTATTTCTCCTGTGCTGACCAGAGGAGAGGCTGATGCTCCTCCAGCCTGCTCCCCTACTCCTAGACGCCAGATGCTAGCGTTCAGTGCACTGCAGGCCTAAAGAAGGCCCTTACGTAGCAGATAAGGCAGAAAAGCCAAAGGGCTCTGGAGGGTACTACTAACTTCCCTGCGTGATCTTGGGTGAACTCTCTAACCTCTCTGGGCTTCAGTTTCCTCATTTGTATAAAGGGGTTCTAGCTTCCCTCCTTCATAGGTTCAGGAAAGGGTTGCATGCTTTGAAACTTACGAAGCACTTAGAACAGCGGCTGCACACAGTCATGGTAGCCGTGGTCAGCGTGGACCGCCTTCTGTCCCCTCCTGGGGTCATAGCTCACCTAGAACACACCTGTCAGCTCACTGGGAACAAGGCTTCTAACCTGAGCACATCACCCTTCCTCCCTAAGTCTCAGTTTTACTATGTGTGCAAAGCAGGTCTTGGTGGCGTGCATGGGGAAGATGAGATGGGCGAACACATGCAAAGAGCAAAGATTCTAAGGCGGGCCCTGTGAGTTCAAATTGCAGCCCTACAACTTAATAACTGTGTGACCCGGAGTAAGTTACTTCCGCTCTTCGTGCTGCAGGGACTCCATCTACCTCCCCTCATAGTGCTTCCCGCTGCCCCTCATAGTGTTACTAAGGGATGGTGTGTACCGATTAATGTAAAGCATTCAGAGCGGCATCTGGTGGAGAGTAACACCCGGGTAAGCGTTAGTTATTACTGTCGTCCAAACAGTGCAAAAACTCCCTGAGAAATGTTTCCACTTGCCTCTGTCCCGAGAGATTTCTTCTCCTCTCCTTACTGTCTTCCCGTTGGGTGGCTCAAGGCAGAAGCTGCTTATTTTTAACCAAATCCAAATAGTTCTGACACTTAGTCTAGCTTAGCTCTGGAGGCAGAAGAGAGAGTTGCGCCTCTGGGAGGGGAATGTTGGTGACAAAATGGAGAAGGTGACAAGGAGCCAAAACTCTAAGAGTTAGTCCTCGGGTGCTGGTGCTGGCTGGGTCAGCAACCCACAGTGTGACCTAGGACAAGCCCCTGGACTCTTTTTGGTCTCAATGTTCTCCTCTGGCAAATGGGGGTAACACCTTGCCCATGTCCCACCCTAACACAAAGTCAGATAAGATCATCAGTAAGAAGATGGACTGGGGTTGGAGAAAGCACTGTGCAGTACCAGCTGCCTGCTCCATTTGGGTTCTGTCGGATATAAGAGCCTCAGTCAAGGCCAGGCGTGGTTTTACATGCCTGTAATGCCAGCACTTGGGAGGCTGAGGTAGGAGGATGGAGAGTTTGAGGCCAACCTGTTCAATTTAGCAAGATCCTATCTTCAAATAAGAAACAAAAAAGCACTGGGAATATAGCTCAGCATGAAGGGTCTGGTTCAACTCTTAATACAGCAACAAACAAAAACCAAAACAGAACTTCACTTGAGAGACTTCATGTAAGGTGGTCACCTGAGTGGGACCCTGAGAGACAAGGACAGCCAGCATGCAGAGGGGTAGGAATCAAAACTGGCTCGGGTCCCAAGGCCAGTGTGTGTGACGCACAGGTCACGTGTCTCTGCAGCTCTGTGTCTTCAGCCTTAGAACAGTTTCATTCCTCCACACGCACATACACCTGCTACTTTCATAGACTTTTGCTCCCTGGAAACATCACCTTGTATGTGGGCTTTCTTGCTTGGCTGCTGGGTCCCCTGTCAACAGCACAGGTCCCACCCGTGCCTGACCGTCGGCTCAGGAAGCTAACATGATGGGTCCAGTGGGCTGAAGTAACAAGAATGGAGCCTGTGTCACCAGAAGAGTGGCTGGCCACCTGCCTGCTTGTTCTCAGGCCCATCTTTCCCATTTCCTGCCAGGCAGACCCCTGGGAACTACATTTCCCATGCTCCTTTGGCACTGGCTGACAGCTGGGTTCAGCCAATAGCAGGTACTGTCAGAGGCTGGAGGAGGGAAGAAGCCGGGGGACTTCTCCCCATCTCCTTGTTGTAGGTGGTGGTGTCTCTGACAGCAGCTCTCTCTCCTTGGAGACCCATCCCTCCGAGATGCAGCCTCCAATCCCACCTCCTCTTTGGGTCCCTTGAGTCTCAGTTACTAATCTCCGAGTGGCCTCACCTTCTCCTCCCTCTGTGTCCAGCTCTTCTAGTGCCTTTGTGGTGATCTGTCTGCATTCACTTCCCTCTGCTGAAGTCCTGGAGTGGTTTAGATTTCCCGGATGTGGAATAAGCTGCAGAAGCAAGGGCAGCTATCGCTCAATGACCTGCTGATCAGGACCCAGCCAGAGTAGGCAAGTGGGCCCAGCAACCCCCATCTTCTCATCTCTCAGCAAAGTCAGATGTTGGAATTTTTATACCATATCACAGAGATAAATTCAAATTTTTAGAGGGCATTTTGAAGGAAGAATGATCTGAGTCTACAGGTCCTACTTTGCAAATATGCCCCTTATCACACTTCAGTGTTTCTGCCATTGCTTCTTCCTCCTGCTGTTTCCTGGGCTACATCCCAAAGAATGCAGGACTGGGCAGTTCAAGTCAGGCTGGCCACCTGCTCTCAATGGCTTTACTGCCTTGGGTTCCCTAAGGGCACAGAGCTCCAGAGAAGAGGCTGAGAGACCTTTAACACCTCCACACAAGAGGTGAGCAGTCACCCAGGCACCCGGGCTGGGTGCCTCCCCTCTGGCCAAGCAGCTAACGGTACGGGTGGTCCGATAGGGCCGAACCGTGTTGATGAAGCTTGTCCACTTGGCAAGAGGGTTTGACTTGCAGTCCAATATTCTTTCTATCTTCCATTTATGCTTCCTCTAATTATTCAGTACTTTTCTTTTTTGGATCAGATTCAAAGCTGGGACTCTAACCTCACTCTCCAGACTTGAATGAATCCATTCTGATCTCAAGGCTTAAGCTTATTTTTCTGAAGGAGGCTTGGGCCTTCATTTGGAGAGTCATTCTAGTCCTAGTAGGCCAAGATTCTGTGACATCTATCCATCCAGCCACCCATCTATTCATTCAACAAGTACGTATTTTCAATCATCTGCTGTGCACAAGTTGGTGTCCCAGGTGCAGGATAAATTAGTAAATAGGCTGACAAAGTCTCTTCTTAGGGAATTAGCATTCTAGTCAGGAGACAAACAATAAATAATCACATAAATACATATTCAGATAACTTTGGTAGTGATAAGTGTTATAAAAACCCTGAACATATACATAGGACCGGGGCGGGGGGGATACCTTATATTGGTTAGTCAGGGGAAGCTTATGTGATGTGACATCTGAGTTTGGATTTGAACGGGAGTAGAATGTTCTAGACAGAACATTCTAGGTATGGGGGCCCCCAGGGCTCTGGAAACCCCACTCAGCCCAGGCAGTGCTCTGAAACTCGCCCTTTAGTTGGCCCTGTGCTTGAGGGCTGGGGGCGAAGAGAAGGATTATGATGTCAGGCAGTTCACTCTGCTGGCGAAGGGTCAGCTCAGCCGTGCTTGCCTGACTCTGCTGCTGACCTTGCACAAGTTACCTACCTTCCTCTTGAGCCCCAGTTTCACCATCTGTAAAAAGGGTACTATCCTAATATCCTCTTATGGATATTGAGCGCATTAAACGAGATGTTGCCAGAAAATCTGAGCACCCAGAGCTTAGTGCATTTTAGTTATTTTTCTTATTTTATGGTACCATGGAGAGCAGAATTCTCTGGAGTGTGGGTCCTGGTGGTAAGGAGGAGGGTGGGATTTTCTAGTGTGGTTTTGCCCCAGTCAGTGACCTGTCATAGGCAAGATTGCTGCCGGAAACTGCTGTGTCTACCGCAACTTATGGTGTGGCTTCAGGCTCCCGCTGGAACAGGGGAGGATCGGAATCAGTCTCCTCCTTGGCCCACTCCCGCTGACACCCTGAGACTCGTGCCTGCCCACCCCTTGAGGTGTCATGAATTCGCACCCACCATGCGAGAGCTGTTCAGTCCTGGAGGCTCAAGTTTGGGCGGAGGGTTGACTGTGGCCTCAGAGTGATCTAGGGTAGCTTCCTTCACTCCTGGGTCACCAAGCCTGATGGTCCTTGGTACCCAACTGGAAGAAACTGGTCAGGAGCGAACAACTGCCCTCATTGCTTAGAAAACCATTTCAACCAACCAACTTGGTCTCTATCCGCTCACAGACAGCAGAGCTTCCAGTACATACTGCGTTCCCAGCACGGCACAAAATTACTTCCTGACACCGTTTCGAAATAACTCTCTGTTTTATAGATAACTGTGGCTCTATGAGGTTAAGTGGATTGGCCAAGGTCACACGGCGAAGAGTCTGGAAATAACCCTCTCTTCTTCTCAGTATCTTCCTCGCTTCCTCCCAGTCAAGGTCTCCCGTAGAAAACCGCAACAACCTGTCCATTGACCTCCCAGTTTCCGCTTTCCATTCTCACCCCCTTTCCATTCATTTTCTGCAGAGATGCCAGACAAATCTTTAAAATAAACAGAACCATCCAACCAAGTCTGTACCAAGCACTGTCCCAGGTGCTGGAGACGCAGCACTGCAAGCTGTATTCACATCGCTCTGGGTTCCTGCTGCTCATGGGATAAAATTCAAAGACTGTGGAGCACAGTGGTGGAGCACGTGCTTAGCATGTGCAAGGCCCTGGGTTGGATCTCAAGCACACACACAGACAAAAAATACAAAATCAAAATACCAAGTATGGTGGTGATGGGGGGCAGTGATGTGAGCTGTCTCCTGGAGGCACAGGCAATAAGGAGTTCATTGTCTATACAGACTGTAAAAATAACGATGAAACCAAGTTAATCTTGATTATCTTCATTGCACCAGCTATTCTAGAAAATGTCAATAATAAAATAGTGCTCTATACTTGACCTGTAAGTGGGTGGTCATAGAGTTTTATCACCCATCCTGGGGCACTTGGGAGATTCAAAGGGGCAATATTAATAATTATGCCAGAAAATAGGTGTAAACTGAGACATGTAAGGCCTTATGAAATATGGCCCCTACTCACCTCTCTAACTTACTATTTTGACAGCTTCTACAGTTAAACAAAAGGGCCCATCCACTCTTACCTTCACGAATCTTTCAAGTTTCTCACCTTAGGGCTCTACCTGAGATCTAAGGATGAGACTTGTCTAGGGAGCAGAAGAGCATTACAGCCAGAGGGAAGGTCAGGCCTCAGGGCTTCAGGGCACTTTCCTTGGCCCTCATTCTAGATCAGCAGGGCCTGGGGACCTCTTAGGGTCTTTGCTGAAATGTCACATCCTCAGAAGTCTCTCCTTAATCCCAAGCCTGTACTAGGAGGAGGTCTGTTTTCCATAGTTCTTACCCTTCACATTATCACAGTGGTGACTGTTTTGTTATTGATGTGGTTACCACCTGTTGGCCCGGTCTCCTGGCAGTCCTTGAGTCCCATGAAGTTGGAACCACCTCTGATTTGTTCATGGCGAACCCCCTACACCTAGCACAATGCCTGGCACACAGTAAGCATTCACTAAATATTGATGAATGGATGGATGCGTGTTGGAGCATGCATCCCAGGCTGACTCAAAAGGCCACGGACCTTCTACTCCTCCCTATCCTAAGAATGCCAACATGATTGGAAAAGCAGATTATCCCCAGACACGAGAGCCTCCTTGTCAGAGGAGGTCAAGGCTAAGATCAGTGGGAAAGGATCAGGTAGAAGCAAAGGATCTGGATGTACAGATTCCTTTCAGTGAGGCAGATGTGACCCATGATTCCATGCCAGGCGTAACCATTGCATCTGATTGCTCATTTCCATTAAAGGCATCGTAGCAGGTGCAAAAACCAGGGATTACCCCAAGAATTAAGATATGAAAAGCATGTTAGATCGCTAAACTCCAATTAGGGAAATTAAATTGTGCACGCTCCCCTCCTGATGCAATATTGGGAGCTTGCATCAGCTCTGGGCTCCAGTTCTAATAAAATTAGAGAATAACACTTTAATTGAATTGTGCTTAAAAGGATCATGCTGACAAATGTGATTGTATCTGGCTGGGATGCCCACCTTCTCCAGCAATCATTAAATCCAGTGAAACGCCAGTCTCACGATCTTGACAGTTTTCTGAAACAATCTGTGAACCGTGCTGTATCTTGGAGTATCTAATCAATTTAGAGCCGCCTCATTAGGACTTGGCTGCTACAGGGTACTTAAAAATCAAAGCAAATTACTGCACTCCGTGGATAACTAGCTAATCATATCGATACAACATGGCTGGATTGTGTTGCAACAATTCATTTCCTCTTTAAGAAGCCACCGTCACCTATAATTTAGGGATTGAGATTCATAAGCCTGATGCAGACTTCTCCAATGTCAAGGATTTTCTTAAGCACAAGACCAAGGAGGGTATGCACCCTGTTAATGGGGATAAACCCAAACCAGCTCCTCGACTCCCATCATTCACGCTCTGCATACTCCCTAGTCTCATTCCTGGATATTGAGTTCAATAACCTATTGCACGAATGAGGAATTGGAGGCTGAGAGGTGGGTAGCCTCTTTTGTAGGCTCACACAGCGAAATAGTGGCAAAGCCAGAATTTGGCCCTTTTTGACATTGCATCAGGTTTTCTAATATAATTTTATTTAACATCAATTTAGAGCAGTGATTATTCTTTTGTTGATTGTTTAATTGTGTCTTATTCTAATCTTATTGATAATGATCATCGACATAATACAAATAGCTCTAATTATATATAACTTACTAGAAATTCAATTCATTTAATTTTGCTAACCTCCCTAGAGGTATACTCTGTGATTATTATGGTAGGGATTGATATTGTTCACCAAGTATTTCTGGCTCTTCCAGTAGGGCTACACTTCTTGACTGTTGTGGTGAATGGGCCGGGAGACTAGTTCCAGCCAATGGGCTGTAAACGGAAGGGACACGTGTTGTTTACAGGCCAGAGCATTTCATTGCTGGTTCAAGGTCTTCATCATTCTTATTTTTCTCTGGGTTATCAACCAGCAACATCTGATGTTGCTCTAGATATAGCAAGCAGGATCCGAGGCCCAAAGATCTGTGCCCCTTCTCTTTCTCTCTTTTTCACATCCCAGCCATGAGGCTGGAGCTTGGCCCTGCCACACTCTTCCTGCCACGGGCTTTCCACAGGCTCAAAAGCAACAGGGTCAAATGATGATGGACTGAAGATTCCAAAACTGTGAGGCAAAGTAGAACTTTTCACCTTATAAGTTGGTTATCTCAAACATTCGTTCCAGAATTGGAAATCTGACTACTGCACAGAGACTCTTGACCCATGATGGACCTGTGGTGGGAGTTAGAAATTGACCCGTGCTATTGGAAGTCTTTGAGACTTAGGAGTTGTTTGTTTCTGCAGCATAACCTAGTTTGTCCTGACTGATGGAGTTGTTACAGACGAAGAAACAAGAACACGGAGATTAAGTGTCTACAGTCAGGTCCTAATCGGACAGCCTCAGTGAATTTCTCTATAGCCCAGACATCTTGGGCCTGTAGAGTTGACAGTGAATGGCGAGTGCGAGATAACTGCTTCCCGGGGGCTCATGTCAGAACTCCTCAGAACACTCACCCTGTCCCTCAATTCGTGCCTGGGCACATACTCTTTCTTATGCTCTCTTACAGGAATAGAACCTCTGGCTCCTCTGACAAAGCCCCTTTGATATCCTCAGGGATAAACACTGTCAAGCAGGTACTTTGCGAGAGCCAAGCTTTACCAAAAGGACTGGCGCTTTGATGGTGAAATTGCAGGCACAGTGGAGACCTGGACAGGAAGTCCCGTTTAACAAGGACCTTTCTGCTCAGCTCCCCCGAGCCTGACTATGGCGGCAGACAGGAATGTTAGTTATGGGCAAGAAATACTCTGCAGTTGTGTCCTCTGGAGCAGGGCTCTTGTGGAACCTCTGAAATGTTGGTCACTCTCACTCCCAGGAGCAGTTTTAGAGGTGAAGCTAGGGGGACGGAACCTGAGACCCCATATCTAGAGAACGGAGTGGAGGAGAAAGTTTGCAAAAATTGTATACAGCTTTAGGAAATGTATGCCCTTTACAAGCCATATCTGAGTCAGTTAAGACGATAATTGCAGCCCTTCCCAGCACAGAGAGAGGGCAGGACGGCAGGGCCTGCTATTATCATGTTCTCTCAGGCACAACAGCTTGTTTACTGGAGGGATGGGGACTCCAGAGTGATTGTCTGGTGGCTCCAGGGGAAGGGGTGCTCCTCCCACCCCTGCTTGGTCTGGGGCCGAAGCCTGGCCATCGATCCTGGTGCTCAGTCACGGGGTACCCCAACCAGGATGCTCAAGGGAGCACACCAGATGCCATATTATCAACTTTCATTCATGCCTCAAGTCCTCTACCCTGCCACGGGCCCAGAACCAGTATTGCCATGGCTGGACTGTTTTGTTGGAAGGCAGTGGGGGCCTAAAGCCAAGTCCCAAGCGGATCCTCATTGCTTGCTTACTACTTACTCTAGGACTCTAGAGCAAGAGCTACCTCCTTCCCTTCACATCCTCAATTTTCCCATTTTCAAATAAAAAAGTTCCACAAGATCAGTGTTTCTCAAATTTAGATTATATATTCAACCCTTTTAAGAGGTATGTGGGTGTGCTTTTCTTGTGGCTGCCAAGTTTTGACACAGGTATTTTTGTTGTAACATCACTTCAATATTGACATATGTGTTGCAAACAAACAGAAACAATGGTAGCTAATTTAAGGAGAAAAATGTACTAATGAGAGGATATAAGGGGGGCTTATAGACTTTCCCTGAAGACCAGAGAGCAGAGACAGAGGTCCCATAATACCAAATGAAGTGGAAGAACAAGTCCTGCAGGGCCTGGTGAGGGACTGCTGCTGGTAAATGTCAGAGCTGTCTCTGCAGGCTCACCTGGCTGCACCCTAGATGCACCCCAGATGCACCCCAGCCAGCACTGCTGCCAACTTCTCCTGCAAGAGAGGTCCACAAAATCTCTCCTTTTTTCTATCACAAACTTCTGACCAAAATCTCTGAGAGTGCGTTGGTGGACACAGGTCATGTGATTATTTTCTAGCTGCAAGGGAGCCTGGAAAAGTAAATTCCTGGCATTTTCAGCTTCTCCATTACGAAGTGGACCTTGATTCCTAAGATAGTGATAACACAGTCATAGGAAGAGGGTTCACACATGGAATGACAAATGATTAGCAAGTGTCACCTACAAATTACACACCTGAAATTAACTGATAGCCTTTAAAATACTATCATATGTGACTATGTTGATGAAATAAATATAATTGAGTTTAAAAAACAGTAACATTCAAATTTTAAAATATTTGTTTAAGAAGAAATATTGTTTTGCTAAAACCAAATCTCCACATAGAAGAATTTGGTGCTGGCTGCTACACTGATGCTCTTTTGAGTTCTGGAAACATCCCACAATACATTTGTTCATGGTCCTTTCTTGCCACTAAAGCATCTTCTCAAATTAAAGTATACTTCTTTTTTTAGCCCTCAAACATTATACTTGTATTTCTTAACAACATTGTTGTAAACATAAAAGCAGCTATTACATTGGAAAGCATGATGGTTCTATTATAAGGTGGTTATCTTAATGGTCCAAAATATTGTGAGAATAGTGATGAGTGTGAAAACTCTTTACAGTCTCCATGTACTCTATAATAGAAGGGATTATATCATATTCTCTTCAAGCTTTGGTATGGAAGACATCAATTCTGCTTGGCTATATTTCCATTTCTCCTTTCCTTCCACACAGAGAAGGGAATTGCATTTTCTCCTCTCCTTAAAGTTAGATGTGGTTTTGTAACTTGCCCAGAACAATGAGTGTGTCAGTTGTGCACAGAAGCATTTCAGAGTTAATTCCTGATTCTTGGTTTTCCCTTCACCCTGTCATGAAGGTCAGTAAAATTCCAGGTGGTGCCTCTGCCAACTACTGGGAATGAAAATGCTATGGAACAGAACCCTTGCTAATGTGTGATGACACATAGTATGTGTGGGAATAAATCTTTCTCACTTTGAACTACTGAGATTTTTGGAGCTGTTTGTTATACAGCATAACCTAGCCTGTCCTGATTGATACACTTAGTAAAATAGGGATTACAATTTTTAGTGCCTTGTTTTTATCCTAAGTTCTCACACAGAGTTTGAGAACCTTGCTCAAAGTCAGGCAGCTAGAAAACTTCAGGTACAGGATTCAAACCTTAGGCCAACCATTCCAAACTGCAGGCTTTTACCATCAGTTGCCAGAGCTGAGAAGACAGAGTCTCCATAACCAGCAAGCAAGGATCACAGAAAACATAGTACGTCTTCAAACAGTGGTGGTGAACCTACGGCATGTGTGCCACAGTGGGCTGATGTTATCATTGAGAGCTCAAAAAGGTTTACCATTGCTGTTTTAGAGGCTGAGTACTAGTTTTCAGAGCCATCTGTGTAAGAAATCATACTGAGTGCCAACATCCCCACTGCAGTTTCCCAACTTGTACAGGGAGGCATTCTGAATCTTTAAATCTACAAACATCATAGTTCCCTCTTCCCCAACAGCCAGGGAGGTTGCCACAAGGATGGAGGTATTTAGAATCAGCAAGCTGCTGTTCCAAGAAGCACTTGGAGGCCATACCCCTGTTCCCAAGAGGGAGCGTGCCCCTGCGGCTGCTGTGGCCATGCAGTCTGCAGGAGAGGGGCTCCATTTTCTGTCTTGAAGCCACTCCATTCCCATCTCCTCAGAAACGGCCATCTCACCAGGAGGCAGATGATGTGGCTTAGGAGGGAGGTGGCTCCAGTAAAACCCCAGAAAGGGCGACAGTGTTCCTAGTCACTCCCTGCAGGAGATACGAGGAGGAAGCAGGCCAAGGTCGTACATGAGAACCGAGATTTTCTCCACGTGAAACAGCATTACTAGGGGCTCAGAGCCCAATTTTGGTCACGTATTTTGAGGAGCAAGTACTTTGTGTAGATTCCTGCATGTTTCCAACTTGGGGCCTCTTGCTCAGCTAGCTGGGCTGAGACCAGATGTATTAATAGTCATGGTTCTCAGACAAACAGAACCAATCTCTCTCTCTCTCACTCTTTCTCTCTGTCCCTCTCTTCCCCTTCCTTTCTACCTATCTATCCATCTGTTAATTTTAAGAAAATAGTATTTTAAGAACTAGGATCACACCTTTCATGTTTGTGGGCCTAGCAAATCTCCAGTCTGTACAGTAAATTGGAAGCCTGGAGGTTGAGGTAAGAGCTGATGTTGCAGTCTTGAGTCCAAAAGCTAAAAACTAGGGCAGAATTTGTATGCTGCAGTCCGGAAACAGAGTTCCTTCTTTGAGAAAACTTAGCCTTTGTTCTTAAGGTCTTCAACTGATTAGATGGGGCCCACCCACTTTATAAAAGGGGAACTGCCTTAGCCAATGACTACTGACTGTAAATGTTAACCACATCTTAAAAATATCTTTATAGCACTGTCTAGATTAATGTTGGACCCAACAACTGGTCACAGTTATAGTCTAGCCAAACTGACACATAAAATGAGCCAGCTTATGAGATTCATCCTGATATGGGCATTGGGAGAGGATGCCTATGAAAAATGAAGCCAGCTGAGGCCTTAGAGGTCATGGTCATTCACAAGCCCTTCCACTATGGATGTCCCCAAGCTCCCAGCTCCAACTGCAGCTTGGGGCTCCTCTGATGAGCGGCAACAAATGTTATTACTAAGAGTAATAACAATGCTGGAAGATAGCAGTTACCAAGGCCTATGCTTACGTGCACGCCTTCATTTCTCCATGAGAAAGGACTTGTGCGATTCCATTTTACAGACATGGAAACTGAGACATGGAGAGATGAAGCCAGAGCAGTAATAACTGGAAACTAGACCCTCCTATGCTCTTTTTGTTCTTTCTTCTCTCATAAGTCTCCTCTTAGTTCTCTATGGAGGGAACTGCCACTTAATTTTCACTATCACAGAGCCCGGAACATCGATGATCTGGGAATGGGTGTGTTCGACATCTCCTTTCTGTGACTTCCTGCTACTAGAAATAGTTGGTGCCAGGGCCCTATGCAGTGAGGCTCATTGTAGCTAATAGCTGGAATATTCTGCATATTTGCATCCATCCTATATGTCTGCGTCTCCCAGAGCCATTAGCTCTGCCTTGTTGTCACTTATGCATCCTCTTTCTCCCCTGGGCACGTTTGCTCAGTGTCTGCTCTGTGCTAGGGGCTAAGGGCGCCATCGTGAGAAATAGTGCTGGCGATGGTGGAAGCGAGCTGCTGCTGCGGCTGTTACTGTTGCTGCTGCTGACTGCGATGAAGGGACACCCTGCCGGGGTCAGTGCAAGACCAGCCCCTCCCCTGATCTAGCTTTTATGCTTCTGTACATCCTGTGCTCACACTCAGGGCGACCGATTTCCTGTCGCTTGTTAATTTCATGGCTCTGCCAACCCTTGAGCATGTATGATGGCAAACACATGTATCACCCACTGCCATGAACCAGAGCACTGGGCATCTTGCACCGCGCAGGGTGGAGATCGGAGTGCTCAGTCTTGCTCTCTAACACTTCGAGTTCTTGTCTGTCCATTCTAGGCCTGGACTCTCACTTGGCTGCTGATAATAAGGAGTGACTTCCTATGTTCTTCCAGTTAGGGCAGTTTTTCTCCCAGTCCATCTCTGCTAGAATGGCCTGGCCCCGCCTCTTATCCGTCTCTGCTGGACCAAAGTTGTGGGGTGAGCGTGAACACTGGAATTTCTCAAAGCAGAGTCGGCCACTTCTCAAGAGGACAAGGAGGGAGAAGCAAGGTGACTTCACTAGTTTACTCATTTCATTGTTCTCTGAAGGTTCTCGTAAATACAAACCTTTACGTCTCCCACCCCATAAAATCATGGAGGATATTTCTCTCCCGATTCCTCTCTCTCTCTCTCTTACGTTTTCACAGCTCTTCATACACAGGTGTTTTGAAGCCTTTCAAATTGGTGACTATATTTAATCCTTGGGAAACTAGGGAAAGGGCCTCCATGGCCGGCTTTAACCGAGCTTCTGCACCCCTGGAGGGCAGATTCCTCTTCTTGCAGACAGCTCTGCTGAATCCCACTTGGGGGGAGGAAGGACTCTTTCTCCTGTTAATGTGACTCTGCTGCCCACCGGGAGCCACTGCCGCCCTCACTGCTTGCCATTATTGTGCTAAGAAGCATTTCTGCTCTCTGTCCGCCTGCCTGACGCTAGCTAAGTCTCTCTCCTTCCCCTGGGGGTCAGGGTGGGCTCCAGTTCATCCTGCCATGGATGTTTTCTTATTTTATTCTCTAATCTATGCTGCCTTGCTCAGCATTCTGGGTTACCTCCATGTTTCCTAGTCTTTGAGCTGCTTTACTACCTTCTGGAAAGCTGTAACAAAAGGGTTCATAATGCAAAGGGTTCTTGCCCAAAAGAATGCACATAAGTCTTGGTTGGTCAGAATGCAATTGATGAATGCCCTGTGGTTAGAGTACTGGTGCATCTATTAGTAAATTCATTCCAGCTTTCTTAATTACCTATATATATGTGTTCTTTGAATCTCCCTTTGAAGAGACAATAACATCTTACTAGTTGCCTCATTAATTAATGAGTTAAGTAAAATCTTTGACATGTGTTTATTTCATATTTTTATATGAGCCGTGATTTTGCCTTTTATATACATTTAAAAATTCCTTTAACAATGAAAAATACCCAGAGGGAGGAAGAAATCCATTATACACCTCCGCTTCTGAGGAGTCTCACATCTGTCCCGAAAGACAGGCAGGGCGAGGATCACTAGCTCCATCTTGCAGCCAAGGAAACTGAGACCCAGAAAGGGTGAAGGTCGTATCAGAAATCACTGATCTCTGACGGCTCAGCGGTAGAACACTTGCTTGTCATGCACAAGGCCCCGGGTTCAATCCTCAGCATCACAAGAAGGGGAGAGAGAATGATGGAGTCAAGAACTCAGACCCAAGTGTGTTTCTCAAACCCGTTTCTTAATCATTTTGCCTTATTCCCTATCCAATTCTCTCTCTCTCCTTCTCTTACACGCACACAGATACACACACACACACACACACACACACACACACATATATTTTTGATACAAGGTCTTACTATGTAGTATTGGACACACTACATAGCCCAAGCCTTGAACTTTCAATCCTCCTGCCTCAGCCTCCAGAGTTCTGGAATCACAATTGTGCACTGGCATGCCAGGCCCATCCTACTATATCTTGAGGCAAATAGATACTGACATCAGTACTTTTCCCACTGGAAAAATGGTGAGACTGAGGCTCGGAGAAGTTGAATGACTTAGAGATAAATCTGGGTCCAGCATCTGACCTCCAGACATGTCCTGCAACATCCTTATATAACTCAAGTGAGTGTCATTTGCTAGCCAGCACTGTCCTTGAACATCTGTTATGGCTTTTGCTTTGTTTTGTTAAAAAAAAAAAAAAAGCAAGGAAGATTGCTGGGTGGTTTTGGTTCCTAAAATGCCCTCTGGACCTTTATTCATAGAAGCATGAGAGAGGCAGAACCTGGTCAAAGTGGGCGGCATCTGCCTCTCACCGTTCAGGCCTGGGCCCTGGACAGGGCGGGTCCTGCAGAGCTGGCACGCCTGCCCCCAGGGGCCACAGCAAGGTCAAGGCCTGTGGAGGCTTCCTGCTTCCAGGCCCTGCCCAGGACACGCTCAGGCAGAGCAGGGTCAGCCCGTGAAGGCGTCTGGGGCTTGTGGAAGACTCATGGGCTTTGGGGTTGGGCAGGTCTAGGTTTAAATCCTGACTCTGCCACTTATTAAGTATATGACTTGAAGCATGTCAGTACATCTCTCTGGGCCTCAATTTCTTCACCTGTAGGAGGGAGATAATAACCTTAACTCTAGAGCGGACCACAGCCTGGGCCTGTGGGCTGCTGCTGCCCAGAGCAGGTGCCATCCCTCTATTCACACTTGTCACGGGGATTTACAGCCTCCTGGGTGGCCCCTAAGGGCTGACATGGAAGGTGTAGAGGCCGTGGAACCATGTCACCTTCTACACCTCTTTTCTCTCCCTGACAACAAACCTCCCTTCCTTCTGCAAGATGGCTGCGACTTGTCACCACTGGTGAGCCAAGTGACACTGGTGTTTGCTCCCAAAGGGCAAGCAGGCTCAGACAGAGGGAGAGGTGCAGAGCTGGGCCCCCAGTCTGGGCACTTTTGCTCCCAAGATGGGGCTTCCGCACCTGCTGCCTTATAATGACAGTCAGGTTACGGCCCAGCCATCATGTTTATTTCTACATCCCAAAGAAAAATCCATCCTTCAGAAAGTCCAGGTTCTGCCCTGTTCAAGCTGGCCTTTCCAGGTGGTTGAATCATCCCCAAGCCCTTGTTTGTGACTCCAGCAGGCCCAGGTCCTGTGGGAATCCTTTGTAAACTTTACCTCTTGTCAATGGTCCCTGTTCAGGAAAATTGGCTCCTTTGACACCGTTTTAGACAAACCATAATGTGTGTGGAGCTGAAAGAGGTTCTATTTACAAGTCTGCAGGAATAGCCCTGGGCAGAGGATGGTAATTGTAGGGTGAAGGTTCACAGCTCCGAAGAGCAGCACTGTCCACGAGCTGTGGCAGCCCAGTGGACGGAGGCCTAGGAAGTCCCCTCTTCAGGCCAGGCGCAGGTGGATTGGGCTTTGGGAAAGGGTGAGGGGTGCAGCACGGAGATGAGGGCCCAGGGAGAGGGTGCTGGGATGGGCAAGAGAGCATTCAGCGTCAGCGGCTGCCCCCAGGAAGTGCAGGGAGAGATGACTGGAGAAGAGAAAGGTTCTCTATGTGCCCAGGTGTCTATGTGGGTTGGACTCACTTCCTTAAGGCCTGGTTCAAATGCGACTTTCCCTGATCACCATTCCTAGCCCCCCCCCCACAGGATCCCCTAACCCTGCTTTCCTTTTCTTTATGGCTTTCGTCACTTCTGAACATATTGTTGAATTTCTTGGTGCATTGTCTCTTCCTTTTAGAAGTTCCATGAGTGCTCGAGACTTTGATTTGTTCCTCATTGTCTTGCCAGTGCCTAGAACAAAGCCTACATGTAAATGGCACTCACTCTGAGGATGGTGAAGGAATGAATAGACAAAGGAACAAATGAGTGAATGAATGAATGAATGAATGATTAGATCCCAACGTCAAGGGCCCCTTAGGTTACCTCCCCTGATGAGCACTATCTCCTTGAGTAGAGCTGGGCTCATTCGTGCAGCAGACCTTGACCCCCAAACTGAGTAAATCCAGATGTTGGCCAATTGGTACTTCTAGTAGGAGTCATGGGGCATCAACAGGTACCTGCTCCCAAGGTGACCAGAGCCCAAGATCCAAGGCCCAGGAAGTTGGGTGACATGTTAGACATCACCCAAGATCCAGGACAATGGTCCCGCTCCTGGTCCCCAGGCCAATCCCTGTCTTGGCTTCTCTTTTAGCAGGTGGGAAAACAGAGCAGAGATCCTGGTCAGCTGGAGTCCTCCCTTCAGGGCCCTGGAGGAGGTGGCTTTGGGCCTGTGGGATTCAGAAATGTGGAGAAGAGGGCTGGGGATTTAGCTCAGTGGTAGAGAGAGCCTTGCCTAGCAAGCACAAGCCCCCCCTACCCCCATTCTAGAAGTGTGGAGAAAGGTCACAGGTGGAAGTGGGGGACAATTGGTGTGCTTCTGCAGCAAGGAAGGTTTGGGAGGACCTGACGTCAAAATGTGGAAGTTGTGTCCTCAGCAGGACAGCCTCCCTCCACTTCAAGTTGCTTCTTGGAGCTGGCTGCGTGACCTCTGCAGGCCACTTAAGCCTTTTGGGACCTCCCAGCGAATGGTAGCCATGACTCGCATTAGCCTAAGCGAAAGGGCTCCTGGGTAGGTTTGAACCCATAGCAGCCTGGCCCCAGGAGCTACCGAAGATCAAGCTCTCTGCACCCAAAAAGGGAGGCCGGGACCCTGAGAGGGTAGAGGCCAGTTACTTCAGCCTGGCCTCAGTATTTTTAGCATCTTCCCTCCTTCTCTCCCTCCCGCAAGCCACTAGCCCACTCCTTGCCCAAATAACAGTCACCAAAATAGCCTTGGCAGTTGACTGAGGGGGACTGGGAGGGTCCCCTCCCCTCCCTCCTGATGGTCAGTCAGGCGTGAGAAGAGGCCCTGGTGCTGGGCGAGACCCAAGCGGAGGCTGTTAATTGTACCTTTGGCCCGAATAAAAAAATAGCTCTCCTCAGGACTGAGTGCAGCACTGGTTCTGAGGATCCAGGTGCCTGGGCTGGCTGAGGACCACTTGAGGACAAGATGACTCAGTGGCAGTAGGGCCGTCCCCCAGGAGCAGCTGCAAAGTGGGCATACAGAACCGAGAACATGCTGCCTGGGTGTCCCCTGTAGAGGTCCTGCAGACCAGGAGACCGGGGGGCTCAGGGGAGGTCAGTGTTTAGGGTCACCTCTGCAGGTGGTGAACAGCACCCTGGTTCACATTTTATTTATCCCCCACCCCGCTGGTCTATTTGTCTGTCACTGTGTCTTAGACTGATGCCTGCAGCTTATTTAGTACATAATGCAGTTGGAAGAGGAAGACCAGTATGGTGGCAGACCGGGCTCATTTTCACCATCCCTCATGCCTGTGGTGAAAAGTCAGAGGTGGCAGGAGAATAGAAAACCAGACGCGAGGCCTCCGCTAGCACCAAACCCCCTAAACCAGTGCCTGCCCCAGGGAGGACACATCTTCCTGTGGGGCCCACCGTCTATGATTTCAGAAGCTTCTCTGTGTCCTCACACCAGCCTGAAGCAGCAGAAATGGTCCCTGCTCCCTAACACGGAACGAAGCCGTTTGTGTGCTATTTGCGGAAGGGACAAGCAGTTCTGATGGGATCCTAAGACTGAGGTACATGGTTGTCTCCCTCAACAGGGGACGAGGCTAAGACCCCAGGAAATCAAGCCACTTGACCCCTCTAGACCGGGGCTGGCATTTGATCCCTGGCAGCCTGACCCAGGAGCCTGTTTAATTTCAGCATGTATGCAGCCTGTCATCCAAGGAGACAGGGAAGTTAGCAAGGCCACCATACCCTCAGCGAGACTGGACTGTCACTGTCCGCCTCTGTGACCGGCACCCGCCCGGCTCCTGCATCTCTCTTTCACAGATGTAAAGGGCTGCAGCGTGTCACTTCATTTGTTCCTCAAGGTGATGCTGAGAGGTTGAATCATGATCAACCTATGTCACCTCAATTTTTAGGGGTGGCAACAGAGGACCGTCATCGACTCATTGAATGTCACTTTGAGCACCATCGCCTGACTCCCTCTGCTCCCAGTACATGGTCCTCTTGCCTCTCTTTTGCCCCTCTCCCTCCCCTGGTTCTGGCCCAGCCTGCTGCCTCTGTGCATACATACCCAAGAGCCCTCGGCCAAGAGGCCGCACTGATGGGCTGCTGTCGGGAGCCTCCCCACTGCCGGGTGGCCATTAAACACCTTCCTGACTTTTCATGAGTTTTGTCACCCTGCCATGTGCCAAGCTGCCCTTTATGGCAGCACCACTAAGGCAAATCTTGGAAAGGAACAAGTAAACACATAAAGAGCCGAACACTGGAAAGTTCTATTCAAGAACACGGGCTGCAGACACATGGCACTGTGGCGGTGTGACCTGCAATCGTGGCACATAGCTTCGGCAGCCCACCCACACCTGGTGGGTTCTCTGAGTCAAGACGCCTGGATTCCAGAATTCCTTCCCTGGGCTCCTTTGAGTCTTGGCTCCCTGATCATGCCAGTGGGAACAAGCTTTGTGCTTTTGGGTTCGCAAGTGACAGAACATAGGGTTTCAGGATGCGTCTGCTGGAGAACTGCCCTCCCCGGCCAACACCTGCTCTGCCGACCCAGCACCAATCTCTCCGTTTTCAAGGTCATCTTTCAGTGTTCAGTTTGCATCTCCCTCGGGCTCCCCGAGCCTTCTCTCTTCTGGCCTATGTGAGCCAGCCTGCACCAGCCCTATTTCTAGATTTTTGCTACTCTTTAATTTCTTTCATTCATTATTTCACCCATTCATTCGTTCCCTGTTCACCTGTCTCCTCCTGAAAATCTGTCCTTTTCTTTGCTGTCTAGTATTTTCTCCTCTTCTCTTTTTAACCCTTTACTCTATTTTCTTCCTTCTACATGTAATTTCTTGACTTTAATGACTTGATAGCTCTGCTCTCAGCCTCTGCTGCTGGAGTGTCGGCTGCAGAGGGCAGAGGAGATTCATTCTCCCAGCACACGCGAACTAGGAGCACCGAATCACCGTACTGGGAAGATCTTGCAATTTCCTCTCTCAGTATCTATTCGGCAGGGCGCTCCTTGCTCAGGATTATGATGAAGACCACGTGGACTCTCACCCAGGTCTGGTGTGGGTAGAAAGGTCCCCATAGGAGACAGGAGCTGTTTTTACCTGGAAGTGTCAGAGACTTACTGGAGGAGCCCACAGAGGCTGCCTGGGGTTCTTGCACACCCCACATCATCAGAACAGGCTGTCTTTGATTAGCTTTAAATGCGATCATCTGCCCAAGACTGTTTGAAGCGCTCCATCCAAGAAAAGAAACTGTAAATAAAACTCCCTGCCGTGACATTTTTCTTTCAAAGAAAGCAATAGAGCAGCTAACCATGGATGAGAGCAGGGTCAGTAAACTTTTCCCTTAAGGAGTCAGTAAATATTCCAGGCTTTGCAAATGGCCTGGGCTCTAGTTTTCGTGTTCGGTTCTACCACTGCTGCACAAAACAGCCGCAGACAATGCACAAGAGGCCACGTCATAATAAAACTTTTTTATAGACACTTAGATTTCATGTAGTTTTCAGATGCCATGAAATAGTTCTCTTTTAACTTCTTTTTTTCAGTTATTTAAAAGTCCTGTTCTTCACTGGCTGCAAAAACACAGGGCAGGCAGGTCAGGCCAGAGGCCATGGTCAGCTGCCCTCTGTAGTCAACCTGGGTTCAAGTCCACGTGGTCATCGACTCACTGAGTGACCTGGAGCGGGTTGGCTACTTTAGCTCCTCTGGGGCTCAGTTTCCCCATGTTGGAAAAAAGGGCCTGAGCCTGGTGATCGTGCGTCTAGTCCCACCTTACTACCCAGTGGTGGAAATGTCAGGAATTCTGCTACACATAAACTGACACTTTTGCCAACAGTAAGGGAGGAAACCCTTCTGTGGGCCTTTGAACCCTTTGTCTGGGAAAAGGGGTGCCGTCTTGGGCCTGCTTGGTGCCCCTCAATAGCAGGTGATTCGATTTGGGGGTCAGAGAGAGGCCCGATGAGCCTTGGACAAAGGCTTTCTGGGTGACCATCCAGAGCGGTCATCCGCACCCCTCCCGGCCCCAGCCGAGGCCCCTCGCCATTCACGCCCGGTGCCCCCCTTCCCCTGCTGCTTAGCTTCACAAAGACAAAGACGGCAGTTGACACTGTAATGTTGAAAATTGCTTGTTTCAGAACATCCCAGTAAACAAGCCCGTCTTTGTTTTAATCCCAGCCTAACTTACTGTAGTTAATTATAGGAATTTGTGGCTATTTACGTGAACCGAGGACAGGCGAAAACATTCATTTGTCGGCCGTGTAAGTGCTGGGTGGGAATGGGCTCTGAGTGCCGAAAGGGCCTAGGTAGCATTTGTCCCGCAGGCTGAGCAAGGTAGTGTGGGCCCAGGTGTGTAATTATCCCCACTGCTCCCAAAAAGAGAGAGGTACCCATGGAAAGTGACACCTAATGACTGTTTTCAGCCCCAGTGGGTAATGGGAAAGGCTCCGTGTTTAAGGCAATTGCCTGAGATGTGAGCCTTGCACCTGCCAGGTGAGTTGGGTTATTTCTGGGCCTGTCAGCCGCCTGTCCCTTGTTTCTGTCCCCAGCAGGTCTGGAGAAAGGAAGTAGGGCCATAGGTTCCCAGGGACTGGAGGCGAGGAGGGGCCCGGTGGCTGAAGGGTCCGGGTGCCGCCTTTCCTCCCTCTGCCCCAGCCCCACAGGAGCCACAGTTAGAGAGGAATGTTAACAAAGAGGAGACAGCGCTGGCTAAACAGAGGCCCCACGACAATTCCTGGCCCAAACAAAGCTACCCAGGCCCCCACCCTCATGAGAAAACAAGCCAGGCCTTTGTGCACACTCAATAATTATCGCTCACAATTACCAGGACCATGGGGCTGCTGGGGCAGCAGGAGGGGAGGGAGGAGATGGCTGCTGGATCCCCAGACCGCCAGACCCCAGGATGTGTTCCACTGGCTAGAGGGGCCCTGCAGGCCCCAGAGATCCTGCTGCAGACTCCCCCTGGCCTGGAGTTATGCTCTAGGCCTGGCTGTTGGGAGCCCTGGGAGTTGGGTCCACATCTCAGGTGCAAGCCCTCAGCCTCTACGCCCCAGCAAGCCCGTGCCCATGTGGGTGCAGGCCTACTCTCTGCACTGAGCTCGCATCCCTCCTGTTCCTGCTGGCAGCTCTGAGCCCCTGGGTCCCTTCTTCTGTGTCCTGACCCAAACTTCTGCACACTGCTTCTTCTCCTCTCTCTACTTCTAAATTCTCCCTAAGTAGCATCTAAGAAACCAAAGAGTCCAGCTGTGCTTACCTTTCACGTCCACGCCCACCTCCAGCCCTTGCACTCGTGCTTCTCCTGCTTTCTAATTCTTTTGTCCCTTCTCCCAGCCCAGGCCTCCAAGGCCAGACCTATCTCCGCCTCCTCCAGAAAGCCCCTCAGCAGTGCCTCACCTGGCACTTAGCTCTCCTTGCTTGACCTTTTACGAGTCAGTGAAATCTCTGTCTTGTGGTAGTTCAACCAACTCAGTTATGAATTTAATAATAACAATAATCACGGTATACTAATTATACTCAACATTTACCAAGTGTTCCCTATGTGCTGGGCACAGTGTTGAAGTGTTTTCCATTTAAATCATTCAATAATCTTAAGAGGCAGGTTCTTTTGTGGTCCCTGTTTTGCACTTGAGGAACTGATGTACAGAGAAGTTAAGTAACTTTTTGGAGGTCGCAGAGCAGAAAGGGGCAGAGATAAAGTTAGTGGTACCTTGGAGCTGGCTTCTCTTCCAACGCTATGTTTGATTGTATGGGTGCCCTGAAATCAGACCACAGTGGTAATGTTCACACCATAGGAATAAGCACATGCCATAAATAAGGGTTTCTTCCCCCACTCCAGAAAGCCCAGTTCATCAGGAGTCCGGGCACACACTGGACTATTACAAAGTCTGTGATCCTGGGATTATGGCTTAAGGAGTGTTGGCTTCTCCCTTACACTCTGTGTTTAGGAAGTGAGTTTCTTCATCTGTCCACTTGAAAGAGCAAGAACTTATTTTGGGCTATCAGACAGGAAGTTTGGCTTTAATTGGGGTGGGGACAAAACATCACCCTCTCCACTGTCCCACGGTTCCTTTGGTGCACAGAGGTCTCTGCCACGCCTTCCAGAGCCCAAAGACGCGGGCGGCCAAGTTTCTGAAGGTCAGTGTCCCCTAGCCCCGGCCTGGCAAGGGCCCCTCACCTCTGCCCAGTTGCTAGGCAGAGCCCAGAACTGCAGACGCATCAATTAGAGACTGACTTCATTTTGGTTTCAAAAAAGGCAAGCAAAGCTGTGGATACTGTTAGAAAGAGACAAAGTTAGCCCTTTTCCGAGAGCCCCAGCAGGGCTGGGCCCGGAGTGGCTGTCTCGTGAAGTTATTTTGGCCTCCCCGCCTGGTGGCTGGGAGCAATTGCTGGGCACCCATCGGCCACCAGGGCCAAGAGGCTCCTGCCATCGGGAGCTGCCTTCCC
This sequence comes from Hystrix cristata, assembly GCA_004026905.1. Classification (NCBI taxonomy): domain Eukaryota; kingdom Metazoa; phylum Chordata; class Mammalia; order Rodentia; family Hystricidae; genus Hystrix; species Hystrix cristata. Next base: position 151,241 of record PVJO010001542.1, read on the forward strand.
ACCAGGGTAATGAGGGCTTATGGGCAGGAGAGATCAATAGGGGCTAAAAATACATTTCCGTCACATCTGGACACCGGCTCTGGGCCTCTGGCTGACTCAGAGGCACCCTGGAAGGAGCTGGAGTGGAAGCCACACCCCACAGGAGGCCCAGCAACACCGAAAGGGAAGAAGAGGCTGCCTTTTGGAGAGCCAGAGCCCCCATTAAAAATGGGGAGATGCTCATCACCCCAAATCCTTGAGAAGGCCCCTCTCAGCTGCCTGCAGAGCAAGAGGAGTGAGGACGCTGGCCAGGGGAGCCAGAGAGCACTCTCTCGCCTCCGCGTGTGCCTGCACTGTCCTGGGCACTAGGGGCGCAAGGGGTACAAGGGGCAGAGGAAGGCTCAGACTCTTCTGCTATTTGGTGCTCACGATCTGGGTAAGGAGACAACCTCACAGCGGCCCGTGGGGCACAGGGGCGGGACTCCTAACACAGCCAAAACAGACCACTAACAGGCGCCATAAGCTTTTCTTATCGTTATTCAGATAGGAGGCAGTTTGAGGCTTACAGCAACACCATGATGGAATTTTTATAATGATCCCATTTTATATAGGAGGAAATTGAGGCTTATGGGGCTACAGGAGTGTGCCCAGCCAAAGTCTCCAGGTATTGGACACTGGAGCCTTCACCGACCTCTCTGCCTTGCTTAATTTTTATGCCCATGACCAGGGTTAGCAAGTTTTCCTCGAAGGGCTGAATGCTACATATTTTAAACCCTGCAGGTCAGATGGTCCCTGTTGCATTACTCAATCCTAGCACTGGAGCATGAGGATAGCCACAGGTACGAAAATGAACAAGTATGTCTGTGTTCCAATAAAACTTTATTTACAAAAGCAGGTGGGAGGTGCAGGCTGGATTTGGCCTATTGGCTCTACCTGACTCCTCCTCTAGAGCCCTGACTTCTCTGGAGCTCAGGATCTGGAGTTTAGAAGGCGCTTCAGTAAAACTGCTTTACCCTAGAATAGTCTTATCTAATAGAAACACGAGCCACATGCATAATTTAATATTTTCCTGTAATTGTATTAGGAAGGAAACAAGAAACAGTAAATTAATTTTAATAATATATTTGATTTAACCTCATTATATCTGAATTACTACAATGTTAACAGGTAATCTATACAATAAATTATTAACAAGATTTTTTACATTTTTTTCTAGTGAGTCTTCAACATGTGATATGCATTTTACATCCGTGTCACGTCTCAATTTATATTTGCTTTATTTTATGTACTTGATAGCTACCCATGGCTAGTGGTGGTCTTATTGGACAGTGTATTGACAGAGTAAAATTAAGGTATGTTTACTGGTATAAGATGAAAATAAGAGAACAATAGAAATGAGAGAGAAATTTCTGAATGTATTAGGGTATGAGTGAGCATCTCTGGAGAAACAGAATCAGTAGATGGATATATATATAGACAGAGATTTATCGAAAGGAATTGGCTCACACAACTAAGGAGGCTGAGATGTCCCAAGATCTGCAGCCAGCAAGCTGGACATGCAGGAGTGACAGTGGGATGGTGCCAGTCCTACTTGAAAGGCTGAGACCTAGGAGAGCTAATGTTTCAGTTCAAGTCTGGAGGCAGAACAACAAATAAACAAAACAAACAAACAAAAAAACAATGTGCCAGCTTGGAGGCAAAAGTTTGGAGGAGTCCCCCTAATTTGCAGGAGGGTCTGGCTTCCTGTTCTACTCCAGCTGACTGGGTAAACCCCGCCTACGTTAGGAAGTACACTCTGCTTGACCTGGTCTCCAGATTCAAGTGTTACACTCCCCTGAAAACACCTGGAGTAATGTTTGGCCAAATGTCCGGGCACCCCATGGTCTTGTCAAGTTGACACTGAAAATTAACCATCACAGTCTGGGAAGGTCTCTGGAGGAAGACAATTGTCTGCATTAACACTCAGAAGCAGAGAAGTGCACCACACACAGAGGTGGGTAGTGGGGTTCATGTAGAGGGAGCGGCATGTGAGAAAGACCCAGAAGTTCTGGAGTGTGAGGTGTTCTGACACAGTGAGCTTCCCAGGTGACTGTTTTGGGTCTGTAGGGAAGACAGGGCCTGGGCCCAGGGATGGTGAGTCAGGCTGGGCTCTGGGGGTGGATGCTGCAGGCTGTCCAAGATTTGGAAAGAAGGTACCTGATTCTGAAGGCAAGTAGTCATGCGTAATGGGTAATCTCCATTGTCAACTGGATTGGATTGAGAAAGGTCCAGGAAACCAGTCTATCTTTGAGGGTATTTCCAGAGAAGATTGGCACGTAGAAGACAGTGCAAACAGAGTGGGCCCACCTGCCTTGAATATGGGCAGCACCTACCAATAGGGTTTGGGCCCAGAGGGAATAAAGGCAGAAGTAGGAAGCCCACCAACACACACTTTCACTGTCTCTGCTTCTTGGCTGCCATGAGATGAGCAGCTTTCCTCCTCAACACCCTTCCACCATGATGTACTACCTCAGCATGGGCCAGAAAGCAATGGAGTCAGCTGACCATGGACTGAAACCTCTGAAACCATGAGCTAGAATAACCCTTTCCTCTTCTAAGTTTATTTCCTCAGGAATTTTATCACAGCATGGGAAGCTAACTAATACATCATGGTAGATTGTAGCTCTTCCATACTCTCCATCAGATATGTGTCCCAGAGCATCTCTAAATGCAGGCATCATCTCAGTTAAAACCGTGCATCCACAGCCCTAAGAGAAATCCTTCGACACTCTTATTTCCCATTATGGTCTCCAGACCAGCAGCACCAAGAAGCTTGTTGGAAATGCAGAAACTTGGGCCCCATCCAGATCCACTGACTCAAGCTCTGCCTTTTGACAAGATTCCCAGGGCCTTCACCTGAGAGTTCACGAGCCAGTAATAGGTTTTGGTAGAAACTGACTGCTCAGAACTGACTGCTCTTGGCCACTTTTTAAATCTTACCTCCTGCCAACAGCACTGTGGCTCTCCGCACCATCCCTGCTTCCTCCATCCTTCTGCTCCAAGTGCTCTGAAATTCTTCCTGTTGCTGCCATCAACAAGGTAAGTGGAACAGAGGTCCCTAGCTCCATTTCCCCTACCTTTGGTATTCTAAATGGTACGCATTCGGATCTCCCAGACCTGATTCAGATCTTTGCTTTTCTCTCCTGGGGTAAAAATGATAATGGCCCTGCTGCTCAGGCTGGTGGTTTTGCAGGGAGCACTGAACGCATGGAGACTATGGGCTGCTGGCTAGACTGCAGAAGCACCTACTGTGGCCTGAGCCTGCCGGGCATGTGGGTGCAGGTAAGGAGGGAGGCAGAACACGCCGGGGGTGGAATTCTCATCACGAAGGAAAGCATTTGATTGGTTTCAGTCCTTGGCAAGCTCTGAGGCTGTTTGACCTGCATTTGTCATCCTGTTCATTTTATTCCTATCTGAGGTGGGCCGTTAGGCTCCCTGGATTGCTTCCGGGCAGCAGGGAGAGGCTGCTCCAGTTGCAGAAGGTGAAGGGCATCGTCGTTTACTGATTTGAGACACGATTGTGGCCCTGAGCACAGTCTAAACATATTCTCAGTACAGCTCCAGCACTTGCAGAAGGTTCCCAAGATTGATGGTTTAAGTCTTTTCTGTGTGTCACCAATATTACAGCCCCATTGTCTGGTCCGCTCACGGTGAAAGGGGTCCCTGTAAGGGGTTGAAAGGATGTGTGGCGAGCAGTCACACCAGGGGATTGTCTGATTCCTGACACATTTCAGGGTATTGTGTAAAAAGTACTCCCAAAGACTCCTGCGGAATGTGATGATTATTACTGATTGACTGGCTTTTACTTCACAGACATAAAAATTATTTCAAATTATAAATTTCTCATTTTAGATTTATCTTCCTTTAGGACAGTATTTTGAGTAAAAAGAAAAAAACACTTGCCATTTTGATATTCTGCAGATGGATTCCAGATTTCGGGTTATAAATTTTAGTTGCACGAAAGAACAAGTTGTGTAATAGTAGTAATAATAAGAATGATAATTAAAATTATGAATGTACTGAGCACATACAATACAGCATTATGCTAGGTGCATTTGTTAACCCGCAGAGTCCTCACAACAGCTATCAGGTTGACCCTTGATTAGACCTATTTTGCAGGTGAGAAAAATGAGGCCCAGGAAGCTTAAGGGATTTACCTAAAGTCACACAGCCAGACAGATCCAGAGTTTAAAAACTGTCTGATTCTGATGCCCTTGCTCTTTATTCCCATATGACCCTGTCTCTCAGTGATTTGTAGACTTTTATTTGATCCTTACAACTACCCCAAAAAAGAAATTATGGCTTATGTTGCAGATGAGATTCCAAGAGGTCCTCTGAGCGTAGGAATGCCAGGATTAAGCCACTTGGCTCCAAATCCAGTCATCCGTTTCTGAGGGCCAGGCAAGAGGCATGAGCAAGTGAAATGGACTTGGGAGGGATGTAGGGGACAGGACAGTGCACACTCACTGGGCCCGGCAGCCCCGCACTGCTCCCTGTACTCAGCTGGGCCTACTCTGGCCTACAGCTGCCCCAACTTCTGATTTTCTCCGAGAAATTGGAAGTTCAGATTCGTATGTGAAATTTCCTTTTGGAAATGTTGGCAGAGCACGGGCAGTTAGTTAAAGGGAGGGCTCCGTGTTTCCAAGGAAGCTGTTTGTGGAGTCGGCTGGCAGCCCTCGTGTGCAGCCAGGGCCCCATCCACACCTGAACCGGGTTCCGATGGACAGTGACTGTCTCTTCCTGCCCTCCGAGGGAAGCTGGACCCTCGAAATGCAAGAGGGAGGCCTCTGAACTCACATAGTTCCCCACACGAACACGCTGCTTCCGAGGACCTCAGGAACTTGTGATCATGTCCTAGACTTTCTGCCATTCTAATTTGGCCCTTTGGGTTGTTAAAATATGAAAATATATTCGATCATTTGGCACCAAGCTGGTATCTTGAGCCGTCCTCAAAGTACCTTCCCATCCTGGGACCTCCTCAGGAACCCCAAATTTCCTTCAGTTGAGCAAGTTAGAGGGAAAGCCACCGCCTAGGCCACCTGGAATATGTTCGTGAAAGCCTGCAGGTGGGGGAGGTAAGCGGCTGAAGAACTTGTTGAAGACTGCAGTATCACCCGGATACTGCTGCTTGAAGACCTTTCTCCTCGAGCTGCTGACTCCTCCTTAAAATCTCAAAGATCAGCTTTTTCCTAGTCTCCCCTGTTCACTTCCTCTGCCCGACCTTCTCCTCCACCCAGACTGGGCCAGAGCAGGGCCCACCCCTGCCCGGCTCACCCTGTGTCACTCTCTCCTGCCTGGGGAGAGCGAGGTGATGGGGTTTTCATGCTGCAGAGAAAATGTTCTCCAAGCCCTCTGTGCATTCGATCAGATTTTTCTGTGGGAAAAACACTGGGGGTCCCTAAGGCAAAGCACCCATTTTTAGGGAACTGGCAGGTGGGGACCTGGGACCTGGAACTGGCTTCTCCAAATCCAGAGCCTGGGGAAGGGCAGGGAGAGAGCTTGTTGTCAGCAGTGGTTGTCCTTCCACGTGATCAGGGAGGGAGGCAGAGGACTTCAAGTGCATCTTATCAGCTGAGATTTGATCCCTTCTATTATTTCTCCTTTTGCATGTATCAGATATTTTGTCCTCATTTAGACAAATTGGAAAAAAATGATACAGGTGGGAAACTCTCTTCCAGCACTTTCATCTCTTTTGGAGGAGACTGGCTGTCACACCTTAGGGAATCGGGTTCAGGAAAGTCAGTTTGGAAGCCACTTGTACCCTGGTATGATGCAGACCAAGGGTAGGTGGGAGAGAAAACAACTGTGACAAGAGGTTGCCGTTTATTTTCTACCTGGGGCACGCCCCTAAAATCAGAGAGTCCTGTGCAATTGTCTTCTTCATTATGCCTACTCTTTATGGTCCATTTCCTCCTGCTAGACTGGAGAATTCACAGGGACGGGGATGGGTCTCTGTTTTATTTAGTACCGCTTTTCAAGGGCCTAGGACTGTATTTGGCACATAGTAGGCACTGGACAAATATTCGCAAATGAATGACTTAAATTTATCCTTAGGACTGTAAGAGTTTATTTCATCCAACGCTCTCTGTGTGCAAAAGGCAAAACTGAGCCCAGAGAGGGGAAGGGGTTTATGTGGAGTTTCATAGCAGTTAGTGACAGAGCTGAGACCCCGCTCTGGCTCTTTTCCTGACGGATTATCCATGACGACTTTCATCATGGCCCTTCATGGCTTCTCTATCTTCCCCATGTGCCCAAGCATTTGTGGTAACAGTGCCCATCCTTCTAACCCTGGCAATGTGCTGTTGTTCTGGCTTTGTCCTCTATGACAAACGTCCCCAACGTTTTTGGCGCCAGGAACCAGTTTCGTGGAAGATAGTTTTTCTAGTGACAGAGGTGGGGGGATGGTTTGGGGATGATTCATGCACACTACATTCACTGAACACTTTATTTCTATTATTACGTCATACAGTTTGTTTCCATTATTATTTCATGTTATTCTCATTAGGAGCAGGCAACCTAGATTCCGTGAATTCGAAGTTCACGGAGGGTCCGAGCTCTATGAGAACCTGATCTGACAGGCAGTCCTCAGACGGCGATGGGGAACACCTGTAAACACAGAAGAAACTACCTTTGCTCGCCTGCCGCTCAGCTCCTGGAGGTTGAGGGACCCTGATCTAAGGGACTGAAGCTTCCTGGCAAAGGGCCCGAAGTGGTCGTCTGGGGGCTGTTGGTACCCCGGCTCCTGATCTTAAAGCCAGCCACACAGTTGTATCCTCTTTGTGAACATTTTTGGAGCTGCATGTTTTGATATGTTCCTAATTTTGTTTGTGTATTATACTTCCATTAAAATGTTCCCTGTGTAAGACACAGGCACATGTGTGTGTACACATGAACACACACACACATGAACACACACACGAACACACACACACATGAACACACACACACATGAACACACACACACATCGCCAAAGGGGCATCCGAGGTGCTTTGAGAGGTATCAGTCATAGTACTGATATGTTTCTAAGCAAGTTACTTGAAGCAACTCATTTAATCTGAAGGAGTATAATGTAGGGATTTAAAAAAATTCCCATTTTACAGAAAAGAAATGGAGGTACTGGAAGTTCAATGACTTTTTTTCAAAGTCACCAACAGGGTCATACAGGGTCAGAGTTGGGCACCAGGTCAGCTGCCACCAGAACTACTGGGTCTTTTCAGGTGACCCTGGTACTGTGATGCTTCTTGCCTGAGGGCTCCTGGCAATGACCCAGATCCACTATCAACAGTCAAGGAAGGCTTCCTGGAAGAGGAAAGATGTTGCCTATGTCCTGAGGTAAGTGATATGCTGAAGAAAGGAAAGATGGAACCTGGGTCTTTGTGCTCAGAATTGATACACAGTCACAGGGCTGGGGACATTCCCATAGCCGATTTTAACTTTATGTTGATAGTGCTATAAAGTGGGGAGCTTTTGTTCCCATTTCATGAATGGGGAAACTGAGGGAGATCCAGAGCCTTCCTCATGACTTGACTCGCCCAAGTTTACCAGCCAGGGAAAGGCAGAGTTGAAATTCCCCCTGGCAAGTTCCCTGTGTCAATCATGTTCTCCTGTGTCACGTTTCTGCTGCTGGACTTTGTGTGGCCCCAGACAAATGGCTGACTTCCAGGTACCTGGGTCCCCTGAGGAGCAGGCCTTCCTGCTCATGGATCTGTGAGCCTGCAGCCCCAGCCGGCCTGCCCAGGGGCTCCCCGTCCCTTCCACCTTCTCAGAAACCCAGACCTCAGAAATCTCCTTTGCCCACACAGACTGCCGCCCCTTTGGCTAGGCACAGGCTCCCTCCCCCAAGAACTCGGCCACCCTCAGCTCCCGAGACCCCGCTTGGCCTTGACTTGCCCAACTCAGGCTCCTGGGGAATAAGTACCTTTCACTGTGTTTCTTTAAACTGATCATCAATTTCCCCTTTATGAAAATTAACACTGGATAGGAAATGTCTTGAAAAATACATCAAGGTGAGGCAAATGGCATTTTGAGATCAATGCCAGTCACACACAGGTTTGGGCGGACTTCATTTGATTCCTTCTCCAAACCCGGACCCGGGAGCCCAAGAATAGCGGGAGCCCAGCGCCAAGCAGACTTCTTCTTGGAGTAATCGCATCCCCTGCGGCCGCCCAGGGGAGCCGACTTCCAGGCTCTCCGCCACTCCCTCACACCCGGCCCCCTTCCACACCGCTCTCTGCAAGGTATTTCCACTTAATTTTGTTTAGAAATTTGAAAAGTAAGTAAAAGTGCAGCATGATTATAGACTTTATTTAAAGGTTTGATTTAGGTTTCTCTCTGTTCTTATATCAAAGATAAAGTAGAAGTGGTGGTATCATGTTCAGGTAATGAGATTTTATATTAAAAAGAATAAATTAAGCTCATAAAACCGTAGGTGGAAGGGTTGGACGGGGCCTCCACCACCACAGAGGGAATCTATACATTTCTGTAAGGAGCGTCTGCCATGATTAGGAGTCCAGGTGCCCGTCTGGACTTCTAAGTCAAGGGCAATCTTTTTAGTCACTGTTCCAAAATTGTCCCCATAGGTTCTCAGGGGTGAGATTCTAGGGACAAAGGGGTCAGAAACGACCGTGCAGTCTCTCCCTTTGCCATTATTAGCTGTGTGGCCGTGGGCAGGTGGCTTCACCTCTCTGATCTTCCCTTTCCTCAGCTCTAAAGTGGAGTTGATCTTGGTTACCACCCAGAACCCTTGTGGCAATTACAGACGTGCCTCTGACATGTGCATAGCCAGCTCTCAAAGAATGTTAATTGTAATAACTTTTTAAGTAGCATTTTTCTGATTGGTTAAATGGGAGTATTGTTATCTGTCTAGGAGAGCTAACATCATGGGTAAATGGAAGAAGAAAGCAGTGATCTTAGTACAAACAAACAAGAAGAACCCCATAACTATTATATTTGTAGAGTAATTATTGCTCGTTCCAGCCAGGCCCTGGGAAGAATTTCTGTGCCCATCAAGAGGGGCCTCATCTTGTGTTAGACACTCTCCACAGAGCTTGGTGGAAACAGTCAGAAATTCTAAGCTTTCTTCTCCCCTCTCCCCATCCAACCCCCTTCCTTCCTTGTGAGCAATAAAACAAAATACAAAGAACAGGAATCAAATAAAGACTCTGAAACCGAGCCGTCTGTGGTCATTTTAAAACAGATCCTTTTTGAAAAGCTGGGTGACATTTTCCTTTAACGCCTGATTTTTTTTTAATGCCGGCTGCATTTTTTAAGCACCCGGCTGGCTTGTAACTAGCCGAGGCAGTACAGTAGCTGCGCCGACTGTACCATTTGATCATTAATTTATCACAGTTCTAGCAGTTTGTCTGACAGGTGATAGCACTTTCATCTAATGAGCCCACAGCCAGGGCGGGGGCCCCGAGCCCAAGCTGGCCGGCCTGCGGGCCAAGGGCCGCGCACATGGCCTCCGCTGGCCCGTCTTCCTTCCAGGGCCTACGGAAGGCCTTGGACTTGGCTGCTGTCGGGTGAGGCTGGCACTGGCACAGTGGATAAGGCTCAGAAGCGCCCCCTCCAGTGGGCCAAGGGCGTGAAGACTCTTTGGGAGAGACCCCAGCCTCTGCCGGTGGAGTCATTGCATTGGTCAGGGCAGGCTGGGTTAGGCTGTAATAACGAACAATCCTTGTCCCCATTCTTGGAAGCTGCTGACTTTTCTCTCCTGCATCATGCCACCTGCAGGGTGCAGAGGGTGGCCCGACTAACTCATCTCTTCGGAGTCCTACTTGTGGAAGCTCCACCTTGCAGAGGCAGAGAGGTAGACGTGGCAAGCCATGCATTGTCCTAAAGCTTCTGTTCCAAGGGACACATTGCTGTCTGCCATGTTTCATTGGCCAAAGTTACTCACAAGGCCATGGGCAAATTCAGATGGGTAAAGAATTATGATTTGACCATATCCCCGAAACAAGAAAAGCCGACATTAGTCGGCAACCCTGCTATCACTGTCATAATACTGCCGATGAGAACAGCGCTCCCTGCCCAGCGTGTCCTGGACCCGGGTCCATGCACTTTTCTCCATGTTCTGCCACTACCTGGTTACGCTGAGCACCTGTCCTCCTTCTCAGCGCCATCCTTAGACCTGTTCTGGGCTCTCAGCGCCAGTGGGCCTTGTGCTTTAGAGCTACTTTCTTGAAAATTTCCAAGTCCAAGTTCCTTCCTAAAGCCTGGAATCAGTCGAGGCCAGCAGCGCCCCTGGATACCTCACCTAGACAGGGACTCCGACACGTGACCATTTCCTTCTTCCTTTACCCCATCCCTCACGCATGTGCAGTAGACCCGATGCCACAATGAACCTGGGGACCTGTGTCTACAGGGTGGTCCGGGGCCACAGTTCAACGAGGGTGACTTGGCAGATCACTGGTATCAATGCAGTATTTCACAGGATCCAGTGAATTTAGGCTACTGGAATGATACTGACTCATTAATTTTGGGTGACTCAATTGTTTATATAAACAAGCCCCCCTCCCTGAAAATTTGTCCAAGATCCTGTATACCCTACAGGGTGTACAGGGGTGATTTGTTTTCTCCTTCCCCTCTGGCTTTCTTTCTTTCTTTCTTTCTTGCTTTCTTGCTTTCTCGCTTTCTTGCTTTCTTTCTTTCATTTTTTGGGTGCCAGGGATCGAACTCAGGGCCCTGCACTTGCTACGCAAGCACTTTAATCACTGAGCCAGATCCTCAACACTCCCCTCACCCTGGCTTTATTTAGATCTGTTCTCTTTTCAGAAGCAAAGGGGAATTTGAAAGCTGCCTGTGGATTCCTACCATACAGAAAAGGCCATCTAATATCTTACAGTGGCCTACAAGCTGTGCCCCACGGGTTCTCCCCTGCTGCTCTGTGGAGTCCCTTGGGAGCTTCTGAAACATACGGTGGGCTGGCTTCATCCTGGACCAGTGACATCAGAATCTCTGGGGAGGGAGCTTCAGTGTAGTATGTTTTGAAAAGGTAACTCAAATATGTAGCTCAGGATGGGAACCTCAGGACCCCCCCAACACCCCGCCCAAGATCTGGCTTCTGCCCATCTCTCAACTCATAGATCACTCTTTCCTCATTTCTTATGCTTTTCTACTCCCCTTTTTTCATTTCCTCCGAAGTGTCAAGCTGTTCTTCTTGATTACACCCCACTGCCTCCAAGACATTTGCATTGACTGTTCCCTCTGCCTGAAATATAGTCTTTCCTCAAATATTGGCTTGGATTTTGTTTTCTTGTTATTCATCTCTCGGCTCAAGCATTCTTTCACAAATATGCTTTCCTGGCTTTCCAATGTCTTGCTGCCACCCTCTCCCCTTTCCCTATCATTTTCAGAGTCATATTTAATATCTTACCTCTTCCGCTTATTTACTTGACATTGTTTATTGTATAGTACATATTTTCTTCCACTGGAATATACTTTGTGTGGGCAGAAGCTTTGCTAGCTTTGTTCATGCTGTATCCATGATATTCTCAACACCTGGCATCTTGCTCAATAAATAGTTATTGTGTGAATCCATGCAAAACCTAATATTTATAGAACATTTTTTTTCCCTGAGGTTTGGAGTCTTTGTAGATTATTTTCAGCGCTTAATTCTGGGAAAAACTGTGTCTTCTTTCAACAACTGGTAAGAGCTGTTCTTCTTCGAACAGGTAATTGTCCAGATTCTGTCATTCCGGAATAATAAATTTAGCCTTGAGTTTCCTGGGATCCAAGGCAAAAAGGGTCAGATGAACCACAGAAACTATGTTGGTCCATGTGGCTGGTATATTTGCCTCTTCCTCCTCCTTCCTCATGGTCTTTGATTTTCCATGTCTATTTTCACAGCATCTGATTACAAGCTGTCTCAAATCCTTTTTGGAAGCAGGCAGAATATAAATAGCTAGGAACACAAACAACTGATTCATATGTGTAATGCCTATTTTACAGACATGCAATACAAGTCCTGGGCAGGTGGGTTGGCTTGTCTAAGGTCACAGAGACTGGGCAACAACCCGCATCCCTTGAATTCCAGGCCAGTTTGCCGTTCCCCGAATTATAGCAGAAGGGACATACCCACTGTTGCCTTTCTGCTTCTAAAAGTCCTAACACAGTGTTGGGGATTTCATATTACTAGTACCTCTTTCGGGAAACTAACCCGGAGAGTACTGGCCTCCAGCTGCCCAGCAAGTTAGAGACTCACACATGCCAAAGTTCTTGCTGTGTTCAAGCCCTCCAGAAGGAACAGCTGGGACCCTCTATCAGTATTAGCTTTACCCCAGCGGGGGGTTTGACTGTTCCCCGATAGCTCGCTATATGCTGAGGAGAAGACACCAGCTGTGACACGTGCAAAGCTGGAGGAGGAGCAGGAACCAACTTCTAATTATCTGCTCAGGGGCCATAATGACTCTGTCTGGAAATTGTCACCAGATAGGTAAATGCCAAGAAGATGGCTGGAAGTGGCGTCACTCTCTACGTTCACTCCACGTACCCACCCAACAGATCCACATCCTCCTGCACAGACCTCTACTAAAAGGAGGAATTGTGAGCTGGATCCTCACTCCAGCTCCCCCAACCCTGAGGAATGAGAGGAAGCCACCTAAGTAGAAGGCAGAGGAGTTGGAAGCTAGGGACACGGTTGGGTCAATAGTATAGAGATCACTCCTGCCAATTATGAAATACCTGGTATGATCCAGGCCCTGTACTGGACATAGCAGATGCATTTTCTCATTTAATCTTCCCTTTTCCGAGGGCATTATTGTTTCTACCTTGTGTGGCAGGAAACTGAGGCTCAGAGAGCTTCAAACGGCTTGCTGGAATACACTGCAATAAGGGTGATTTCCAGAGTACTTCTTGAGTGTTCCAGTGTTTTCCTCAGGTAAACTCATTGCCCACAAGGGTCTCTCATCGGCTCTGTCGGCAGGAAAGACTCTGAGGTGTGAAGAAGCAAAGTGAGCTGCACAGAGTCACACGGAGGCATTGCCTGGTTTTGTGCCTTGGGACGCCAGACTGTGCTCTTAAGCCCTGGTTCACAGCTTGGTTTAACGGATGCCCCTCACCCCCAGGGTTCCACTCTGGCCTCCCCAGCTCCAAAGCTTCCTTCTCCTCGGTTCTGGGGCCCCAGGCAGGAGAGCATCCTGCCCTCTCCTGAGATTCTCTAGGTAATGACTTAATCTAACACAGAACCGATTTCTGGCCCATCCAGTAGGTTCCTGGCGTGCCGAAAACCCTCAGAGGCCTCTGGTGTCCGTTGTTTGATAGATGTCTGAGGCCATCACAGAGCAGAGCCTCACCTGGCCTGGAGCATCGGGAAGGGGACAGAGGGCCTTCTGCATGGGGCAGACCAAGCCCAGCCTCGTGGCGAACTGAGATGGCTGAAGCTCACACTGATAGAATTTGAGCAGTTGTACACATTTCTTAATGCTCAAAAACAAGCTGGGGATAGAGATAGCTGGGTTCCTCTGAGAACTCTGCTTCCCTCCCCGCCCAGTTGAAGGCCATGCTGGTTCCCCGCAAGGGCGGACCAATGGGTGTTGGGCTGCCTTGGCCTGTTTCACCTGGAGCCGCACTCCCCTCGCTGCATCCCAGCCAGACAGCCCCACTCCTGAGGGGCAGTGCACTCTGCCGTGGGTAGGAAGTGATGTTCTTCTGTAAAATGCCCTGAAATCCAGGCGTCTTCATCCCAGACCACCCACAGACCAGTCCAGGCTGTTGGTGAAGATGTACTTCAATGAGCAACGGAGAGTAATTTATAATGGTTTCTAATTAACACAAAGCAGTGGTGATTTGCATGCAAAGCCCCCGGAAAGTTGGTTTTAGTTTGAAGGCTGAATCTGTCCCCTACAGTCTTGTGTCCAGGCTTTGGTCTGTGTGTCTGTCTTTAAGGGCAGCACAAGAGGGGACATCAGTGTAGCTCCTTTCCCAGGACCACGCGTTCCTCCTTTTTGTCCTTCCTGCACTTGCCCCCCTGACCATGAGTTCCAAGGTGACTTTTGTTCAAGTGCACACGGTTTTACAGCCTCTTGGCTCTTACAGTCTAAATAACAGCAGTGGTGGCTGCAGCACATGGCACCTGGTGCCCTTGGCCACTCCAGTGCTTTTCAAGCAGAGGAGAGTCAGTACCACACCCCTGGGGACTTCACACTGTCTGGAGATATTCTGGGCTGTCCCAACTCGGGGGAAGATGTTCCCGGCATCCTGTGAGTTAAGGCCTCCCCAGTGCAGAGGGCAGGGCCCCATAACAGAATGACCTGGCCCCAACGGCAGTGGTGCCAAGGAGGATACCCCTTGGGCCACGCTGATTTCCGAGTGGTTAATTATGTGCTATTTGTTTGCAGGTGGTTAAAGAATTTTGCTTTTATTCAGGTCCTCATGAAGAGGTTTGTAAATTCTGTTTGAATTTCATATGAAACCTCCCCATTGTGGTCTTTATATACAGATGACACCAATCAGTGCTGTCTAAAGCCATAGATGTTTACTCTGTCACTGAGTCTCTAAACATCTACCTTAACCGTCGTTTGATAATTGTCCTCCCTGGCTCCCAATACCAAATACTCCTGCGAGCTTTATCCTCTAAGACGGTCTCCTGATACATGTGTGACCTGTTTGAATAGCTCAGAGGGAAAGGCAGCTATTTTTTTTTTTTTTTTGACAGTACTAGATATTGAGCCCAGGGCTTTCCTACTGAGTTATATTCCCAGCCTTTTAATTTTTTTTTTTTTTTTTTTTTGAGACGGGGTCTTGGTAATTTGCCCAGACTGGGGTTGAAACTGTGATCCTCCTGCGTCGGCCTCCCAGAGTGCTGGGATTTCAGGTGTGCGCCACAAACCCTGGGTTTATTTTTTTAAAATTATTATTTATTTACTTAAATTTATTTACAGAATTTTCAGGTTCACAGCAAAACAAAACAAAACAAAACAAAACAAAACAAAAAACTGTATCTCACATATTCCTTGCCTCTCCCCAACACACAGCCTTCCTGGTATCAACATCCCCCACAGGGTAGTTTGTTGGCTACAAAGTGGAGCTACCTGGACACACTGTTAGTGCTTGGGCTCCACAGCCGAAACGGCTTCACTCTTGACGTTACTCGTCCTGTGTGTTTGGACACATGTGGAATAACATGTATCCCCAGTTATAATATTATACAGAATGGTTCACTGCCCCCAAATCCTCTATGTTCCTCCTGCCCACCCCTCCACCTGTCCACTCCTCCCTGGAAACCCTGGAAACCACTGACCTGCATAGTTTTGCTTTTTTTCACAACACCACATAGTTGGAATCACACAGTATGTAGGAGAAGCACATTTTTAACCTGTTGCATGTGCTTGAGGATGCCGAACTACCTGTGCTTTTGTGCTAATCAGCATTCAAGATTCTGGCAAGTAGTCTTCAAAAAATTAAAAGTACTATCCCCATAAGACCCAGCAATCCCACTTCTGGGTATACGCGTGAAAGAATTGAAAGGAAGGTCTCCAGCATATTTGCATACCTGCGTGCATAGCAGCATTAATCAAAACAGCCAAGAGGAAGGAGCTAACCAGGGTCCATCAAGAGATGAATGGATGAATGAAGAAAATGTGGTAGAAACACACAATGGAACATTATTCGGCCTTAAAAATGAAGAAGATTCTGATGCAGGATGGATGACGCTGGAGGACAGCACACTAGTGAAATGAGCTGGTCACAAATGCTATGTGGCTCTAAGTAGGAGGTACCTAAAGTACTCAAACTCACAGAGATGGCAAAAGCAGAATGGTAGTTACCTGGGAATAAGGAGAAGGAAATGGAGAGTTTAAGGTGTACAAAAATAAATTCAAGGTTGGTTGTACAACTTGTTGACGAACAACACTACTGAATTGAACTTGAAAATGAGTAAGTGGCAAATTTCATGCTGTGTGTGCTTTATCACAATTTAAAACATGAGGCTGGCGAGGAGGGTTCAGGCATAGACGAGGATCCGGCAGGTTGGCGGAGGAGCCTCAGGGCACCAAGGCAGAGACAGAGCTCTTGTAAGTGGGGCTGGGATTTCTCACCTGCATGACTTTTATTTCCCCACAAAATTTTCAGCACTTGTAAAATGTAAAATGGCTTTGACTCCTCCCAGGTACAGCAGGTCTGAGGCAGGCATGGGGCAGAGGGATGAGAGAGGACACGGGCCCCAAACCTTGCCTCACACTTCTGGACTCTGCGTACCTGGCATGAAGGAAGGGACGGTGGAGCATGCCGGGACCATCTGCTTCTCAGTCTTGGGATGGCTGCTGGAGTCCGATCTTTGCTGCAGGGGTCGGCGGAAGCAGGGTGCCTGTGGAAACCCGGGTCACGGCCTTCCCAGGACTCGGCCCCTCGCCCTCTGCCAACAACCTGTAGAATGGGGATGACAATTGTATCTCTCATACCAAACTGATGTGAAGATTCAAGTGGACGATGCCAGGAAAGTCCATTTTGAGTGCAGTGCTGGGCACGTACTTGAACTCTCATGAGATGTTGGATATTCTTATTATCATCCATTTTCATTACTGATGTGATAATAATAAATACTTCATAGCTCTTTGCAGATAACAAAAGACATGCACACTGACTACTAAATGAAGGAGTTGGGTGAGTGGAGTGACTCTCCCCATTTATGCAGAGAAGTGGGCGTGAGGAGCGGGACTAACATTATTGTACATCAACACGGATGGACACTGGTTACAGATTGTCTTTTTTAATGCTGTCAGCCACACTGGCTAGGAGATGGAAAGATGCCCGTTTGGCAGATACGGAAACTGAGGTTCAGGGAAGCTTGAGACTTCCCCCTAACCAGCAAGTAATAGAGTTGGGATAAAATGCAGCTCTGGCTGGCTGAAGTTGATTAGTGCCAAGAGCTCCACAGGTAGAAAGGGAAGCCTGAGGAAGGACCCTGGTGTGGAGAAGGAGAGCCTTCTAGCTGCTCTCTATTGCCCACTCAATGTGTAGAGCTGCGGTTGATTCAGGGTTTAGTTCCTGATGACTAGTGCGGGTGGGCAGACGCCCATCATCCCAGGGTGTGGAGAGGCTGCCCTTGGCTGGTCTTTTGGGCCCTAGCACCTCCTGTCCAGAGACCAAGAGGGCAGGGCACTTGATCCCAATTACAGAAAGTGGCTGGGTCAGCCGTCACCTCTCATGATGTGAACGCCTCCGATGGCAGCTGATGAAAATCCAGGCAGCCCTTGCGTGGGCTCAGCTTTGCCTCTGGAAGCCAGGGCTCTCCCAGGCCTCAGGTCTGAGCATACAGGGCACTGTCCCCTCCCCTCAGCCCTGGCACTGTGGAAAGGGGGTCACTCCGGAGCTCGGACCCAGGGCTTGGGTTAGAGCCAGAGTGTAGCAGTTGCAGGGAACTTGGGCTGGGAGCCCCACCCTCGACGTGGCCAGCCTGTCGTCTCTCTTGGTCAGAGGCCTGTTCTCTGTGCCCGTAGCTGGGTCAGCCCGCCTTGTGAAGCTGCCCCAGAGTGGCAGGGTCCAGAGAGGGGAGCCTCAAGTTCATGGAGATGAGACCGACGATGCCTTTGACAGTTCTGGTACTCCTTGAAAAGGAGGTCTGGCTCTGTCCCAGGATGCTCTCTCATGATCTTTGAGATGAACTTTGCAAGTGGGAAGCATGACAGAGCTTCTGCGGACTGGGAAGATGCTGAAGGCAAAGAGGAGGGCAGATGCGTGCAAGGCCAGAGGACCAGAGCTGCCTGAGCCATTCAGCAAGGACCTGGGGGGACCTGGGCCCTGCCACAGCGCCTTTCCATGGTCCACTGTGTGCTTTCGTGTCTACCGCCCGTGAGCGTCAACAGGGGCCTGGGAGAAGCAGCCCTGTTTCACAGATGAAAAAACTGAGACTCAGGAAGAAAGTGGCTTGTGCGGCGGTGGAATGCAAGGATTTGGTGGCAGGGTGGCTCCAGGAGCTTGGGGTTGCCCAGGCCGAGACCCAGAGATGATCCTTCTGCTTGGTCTCTTGGCTTCCACACACAAGTGTCCCTGAGCCCATCCTCTGCATCCGTGGCTACCTTTGGCTCCAAGGTTGTGACTGACACTTGTGTTTCCTCTGGCCTCAGATCCTAGAAGTTACCAATTCCATAAGTGGGCATCAAGTCAGGATCAGATGATTGGGTGTTAAGAAGAGGTGCGTGTAAACCAATATCAGCCATTGAAATTGAAGAGGTAATTAAAAACCTACCAACAAAGAAAAGCCCAGGTCCTGACGGCTTCACAGCTGAATTCTACAAAAAATTCAAAGATGA